>JAUUTY010000618.1:0-48977 GCA_030979885.1 Lolium multiflorum | reverse complement strand
ACTAGATTATCTCACTTGAAAACTGTATGTTATCTTCCAATGAAAAGCCCTCCACTATTAGAAAAACGTTCAGTAAGGGTCGTGGACAGGCGAGCAGTAGAGATGGCCAATGCGTCAGAAGCTTCTTCTTATATGCTGCCTTCGTCAAAAAGAATTAAATGAAACCCTTCATGTCACGTCGAGAGTCTCCACTCTATTCGGTCACTTACATACAGTCAGATCAATATATTACCAGGCATGATTGCGTCGATCCCACAAAAACTAAAATTCAGGCCAACGACGTTGAGTTGGCGTCCCACCATTCTGCTGCCCTCTAGGGCATCTCTGGGGCCAAGGCTGATGCATTTTAGCTGTCTGCTGTCCGTTTCCGCGCGCGTACCGGACGCTGAAACGATCGCTTTCGTCATACGTCTGCCGAAGGTCTGGGTCATTCACGCCCGACGCATTTTTTCTCTTTTCATTTCAACATGCTCTCCAAATATTACAAATTGAAAGATTATTTTACACAAACTAACATATAGTTTCGAATATGATTTACACAAACTAATACATAGCTTGTACCATGGTGGACACAATAATATAAATATTTAAATAGAAACCAACAGGCTGATCGATTGCTCACGCTAGTTAGCAACATTCGAGGGCACACCTACCACCCAAATCGGAAAATCCAAATGGAGGATTGATTAAGTGCCCTTGTTGGTTCTACCGCGAACATCCAGAAACTTCCGTCCACGTCTTTAATTGGCCCGTGGCTATCTTCGTCGCAAAGAAAGAACACTCCACGTTCTAACCATCGAGTCCGACGCGGATTCGGCCGTGTGGCAGTTCGCGGCGTGCCGTGTCGTCGAAGATCTTTGATGACCATTCACCGTCTCCCTCGTAGAGGAAGAGTCGGCAATGAAGTTTCCGAGCGCCAGGTCACGGGCGAACTTGCCCCCACCCGGTGTGGCACATCTTGCCCTCGCCCAATAACAAAGACCTCCACGGCTCAATGCACAGGCTGCACCGGCCTCCCAGAGTTTGAGAATGCGCTGCCGACGCCGTCGACGAACTCGCGAACTTGTCCGGGTGCCGCTTGATGCCGTAGGGTCGTCGATGCTGGCAGGAACTCGAAGCAGCGTCCCTCCACGTCGGAGGAAGACGAAGAGGCGCAGCGACTGCGGGCGTGGGGCCGTAGTCGTTTCCACCACGGCGCCCCCTCGCCCCCGTCTCGGCCGTCCGTGTCGCGGCCTCGACTTCCGCCGCGCCGGCCACTCGTGGACCCGCCATGGTCTTCCTCGAGGGCATGGCCGCGTCGGCAGAACACCTAGGCGGAACGGAGCTTGTGCGGCTAGGTTTCTACAGGAGCTGGATGAGTGAAGAAGAAGGCGCGGCCCCTTTATATAGGCCGGAGGCATGCGGGCCGCGGGACGCGTGGCGACGCCATTAACGGGGTTGGCGGAGGATCGCGCGCCACACGAGGCATCGCCATTAACGCGCCCGGACCGCCGAAGCGGCGCAGCGGCGCCGTCGTTGGCGCGTTTGAGAAGACGTACCGACGCCAGGTCGCCGCTGTGCGGGTTCGCAACGTCCACGGGACACGAGCGGACACTTTCTTTGGCCGTCTCGCGTTGTCCGCGGAGACGATCTCGAGGCGCATATTTGGGGCTGTGATGCGTCTCCGCGACACCGGTCACTTTGCGTCGCTCAGCTGGAGCAGCCCAGACGCATTTCCGGTCACGACGGACGAAACGACTATTTGCGTCGAGGTGCCCTTAGAAACAACAAGGATGCGAGGCAAATTATCATACTGAAAACAATTGGTAGCGTTGGCCTGGGGAGTAGATGATAGCAGTGATCGCGTCAACCAGGTATAAAATTGAAGATTCCATCGATTAATTTTGTGACCGAAAGAAAACGACCTTATAATGTGGATGCTTCCAATTCCAGCGCTGGGGAAATGATCGGTGCCTGGCACGTGGCACTGGGCACTGGCAGGCTGGATAGGTGTACATCTCACGTTCTTCTGCCTCCGTTACGTGCTATTCGGATTGGATTTGATCGGTATACCACGTATACGGCTCAAATCCAAGAGATAGAATATGAAAAAGAGAAGAAGAAAAAACCAAAGAAAAGCGTGGCATGGAAATCGTGTTAAGCTTCGATGTCTGACATCTGAGGCGATCTTATCACGGATTTAGTGATCAATGGAAGCAATCATATCCAGGTTGGATTCTACGAATCTACGATGTAGCAGCTTGTGGCTGGCGTAGCGATGCGTCGACGTCGACATACGCACCGGCCGGGGCCACCGACGTCCACGTCCTCCGATAGAGTGGACGGCGCAGCGCCACCTCTAGAAAATTGCACTGCTCATCATTCCGACAAATAACTAAGGTTGCTTCATAGTCCATACTACAAGATTGGAAACTTTTCGCAAAAGAAAAATACAAGCTTGGAAACGTAATCAAAATACATAATCAATTTTTTTTTTTACTTTGACCAATCACTAAATTCACTTCTTTCTTCTCTTCAACTCTTTAAGCTCTTCCGGGCTTGGAGTTACATCGAGAATGGAGTTTGCTTGGTGAAATCAGCTTAGGACCTCGCCATCGAGTGGAAGAATGCGGGAAAAGGAAGGCCAGAATCATCGAGGTCTTGCGCATCACATTGATCTTGTGTCTTTGTCGAATATACGTTTGGCCGAGGGAGTCTTCGGAAAGTCTAGCTGTAGCATGGCGGATAGGCCAGGTTTTGAGCTTCTAGATGTAGGCCTTCATCATGAACGTCGTGGGTTGGAAGGGCTACTACACCAATTGTGAAGGATTTCTCCTGGGAGTGGCTTAGATCGTTTTTTTACCCCCCCCCCCCCCTCGAGCCCTCATAATTTCTCTTTTGCCTCCTAGTGATTTGTTTCAAGCTCCGCCACTGTGCAGTGCTATGGGCTGCCTCCACTTATATCTGATATTTGTTTTTATCTACCATGGCATAACTGGCATTTTTTACATAGATTAATTTACAGGTTTGAAAATCATTACCCTAATACTCTCTCGTCACCGTTTATATAGCCTAGATGCACGGGTCAAATATGTGATCTAGTGATATGCACATGACCTATAAACCGAGACCTTACAATAGACAATTAGGAAAACAAAATAGTATCTTGGTTAAATTCTCTTCGTTATTTAGCCCGTCCAATGCCTCTCGATCTATGGTCATCGCCATACCCAGGTGATCGTGCTATCTTCCAAAGCACTCCATGGCTAGAGGGGCCAATGCGCTTGTGTGAAGAAGAGCGCCACCGTAGCCACTGCCATGCGGGCCGCACGACAAATCGCGACTAAATAAACCGTTGATCATGTCACCTTGTGGGTCTGAGCTGTCGTTCAAACATAGCATCATCCCTTTTGCAGATCAATATTTTACTAGCACGAATGATTACGTCGATTTCACAAAATAAGGCTGGCGACGTTGATTTGTCCTCCTCTGAACATTTGTTCGTCTCTAATCATGAACACACCAAGACAAAACATCAGTACTTAGTTGATGATTGGAGTGTGAACCCCATCGACCGCGGCATCCAAGGATAAGAAGAAGCTAAACTAGAAATGCCGTAGCTTTCTCTGGTACGGCTCTTCGGATATTACTTTGCTGGATTGATTTTAGACTTTTTCTTTAGTTTCTGCGAGTCATGAGGAGGTTTATACTCACAATATTTGTTATGGCTGCTAAGTTCTCGATCATGGTGATCCGTATACTTAGCTTCCAGTGACATTGATCACGCTGTTTGGTTGTTTTTTCTCTGAAATGTTGGTTTTGATACTTTTACCGATGTTGATTGATCACTTCAATATTTGTGTGCGTGTAAGTAGGCTTGGCATTGCGGTTCATATTAAATTTACGAAAAACTCTTTGATTAGCGAGATGATCTTCAAAACTACATTCCTTAAATTTGCCTTTCTTAAGACTACCATTCCCGTTGAACATATTTTCAAAATGTTCCATCATTGGGTTGGTATTTTACATGTCTTTGTGTGGTATCTATGTCTTTTCTTCACCGCTGACTTCGGAGAAAGTGCAACATTGTATCTTGAAAGAAATGCTTAAAGACCTCAAAAATTTACGTTCTTTTGAACTTTATTTTGTAATCGATGAAGATATCTCATGTATGCTGCCATATTTAATTTGCTACTTTAAATGTATACATAGAGTAGGTCAAGAAGAAGTGGCGCACTACCTTCGTTTCGATGAATAAGACACGCTCACATTTCAAGATGAACTTTGACTGAAAATATCAATCTTAATTATACTGTACGTAATTAGTGTCGTTGGGTTCGTATTGAAAAATAAATTGTAAAGATGTCATTTGGACCAATTTTTAATCAAAGAGAAAACATAAAAAACAAGGTCGCCTTATTCGTTGAAATGGAGAGAGTAGCTTCAAGGATATCCCTCGGGGCATTAGGTTGAAGGCTCGAAGCGAGATGATTGTGCGTTGGAGCAATTGTGGCTAGAGCGAGATTTGTCAGAGCACCTCCACTCGGGGTCCCTAAAGGCCCCTTAAAGGGCTATGGGGGAAGCCGGCGAAAAAAATCACAACCAGCCAACCCTCCAATTTTGTTTTGCTGCCGACGTGGCCCAGCAACTTATCCGGCGCTCCCAGGTTGAACCCGACCCACGAGGATGCTAGCGGGGGCGCCGGATGGAGCGAGTTGGCAGGAAGCAGGACGAGAAGAGAGAGCGCGAACCAGTCGGTCGTTGTGGGCCATCTTAGTCGGTGGATGTAGACCGATTGTCTTCCTCCATCCTTTGCACCAGGGTAGTCACTGACGTGTCCCGTCGATCGGGCACACATCGGCGCTTAATGGCCGCCAGCCTCTCCACCTACGAGCGAAACCAGCCTAGCAGCCCCCACCCCAACCCAGTGGAGCGCTACGAAAGCGACGAAGCCACATCGAACGGTTTCGAGCGGTGCTGGCTGCTAGTCGAGGAGAAGCGCGCTCTGTGGCAGGTGCAGTATACTGTCCCGCCGGACATGCGTTGTCCATTAGGATGGGTCCTTAGGGCATCTCCAACCCAATGACCCAAACGGACACGGTGGGACGTCTAGTTTTGGTCGTTTGGGTCAGCCTCCGGACACGCGGATAGTCGCGAACGTCCGTGCCTCCATTTCCATTTCCAACGCTGCCCGCGACCCATTTCTGCTAGTACTAGTTCAACACAAAGCAGGATGAGCTCGCCGCAAGGCACACCGCTAATGAGAGCGCAGCAACGCCCCAACTGGGTTCATTTACCTCCGCAGCCGCGCGCTCGCCACGGGGCGAGTCGGTCGCAGCTTGCTCGGCACGCGCCGCCGGTCGCCGCGCCCAGAGCTCCGCCCTCGCGCCGCCACCGGCCACCGCCCGTTGGCGAGGTATGGCGGGCGGGGCGCGCCGCCGTCAGGGCGCGGGCGAGGTTGCAGATGGAGCAGCGCGCGCCGGCGGCAGTTCGAGTCGGCCCGCGAGGCGGCGGCCAGCCGCGACGCTCGAGGGCGGCTCCTCTGCGCAGGCGCGTCTGTGCGAGGCGCGCGCCACGGCGTTCGAGGCGTGCGTCTGGCCCGAGGGCGCCCGAAGGGGCGGGCCAGCCGGGCCGGCGTGCCCGTATGTTTCACGGTGCCCCGCTCCCCGCCCTCCCCGTGAGCTGCCGGCGGCGCGCCCCGTTCGGCATGGCGCCGCGCCCCGGGCGGGCGGCCTGGGCGAGCTCCGCCCCCGTTGTGGCGAGGCACGGCGAGCTCTCGCCTCGCGCGCGCCGCCGCAGGCACGATGGCCGGGCGGCCTGGCGAGTGCGGCGGGCGGACCTGGCGCGGGGCGCCGGGCGCATGGGCGGCGCGGGCGCGGCTCGGCGGGCGGCGCGTTCGGGCAGCCGCGCGACAGACAGAGCCGGCGACGCGCAAGCGTGGCGGGCAGCCCGGGCGAGCTCCCTCGCGCGGCGCGGGAAGCAGTCGGGGCGGGACAACGCGGGGCATGGCGAGGCGCCCGAGCCCCCGCACAGACACAAGGCATGACGCCACATCGCTGGCACGGTCAGCGAGCTCACGCGGCGTGGCGAGCTCTGGCCGGCGCGCGTCCCGCCCTCGCCGCCACGTGGCGAGTCCCGTTCGTCGCCGCCGTGGGCGCGCGCTCCCGTCTCGCCGCCGGGCGCGCGGCCCGACCCTCGCCGAGCTCCGCCGCCGCCCGTGCACGCGCGCCGCCGTCGCCCGCAACATCGCTGAGGGACGCGCCGGAGCTCTTTTTGGAAGCAGCAACTTCCGCATGGATGAAAAAGTGAGGAATCGGCGACGGCGTTCTCCATGCGTCGGCGACGGCGGCAGTTGGCCAGGCCAGCCAAAATCCGGTGGCTATGCCGGTCATCTTCATGGGAAAAAGAAACAGAGGAGAGAGAAAGTGTGGGGCTGGGTGGATAGAAACGGACGTCCGGAGCTGTCCAGAGCCAGCCGGACAGACGCAAAGTCCGCCGAAATTTGAGACGGGTTTGGGTCGCGCCGGACTTTATTGCTGTCCGTTTTGCATTTGCGTCCGCGCGTTGGGACACGTTTTTACCCAAACGGCTGGCTGTCTGCTTGCGTTTTGAGTGCTCCTCGGCTGGAGACGTCCTAGACATTCCTCCAATCGGCGATCGATCCGCGCCTGCGCGTCCGGATGGGATGGGTCCAAACGGACAAAACCCGGCCCAACGCGGGGACGTAAGCAAAAATTTGACGGATGCCCGCGGCGTTCGGATCGACGCAAACCCGGCCCAAATCTGATCGGGTTTGCGGGTCACGGGACGCGAAAGGGGTCGGTCGCCGCGTCCGCCCATGTCCGTCCTCGGCCCGCGTGTCATAGGTATAAAGATAATATTTTTCATTAAATAGAACTCATTACATTTTTTTTTAACTTCTACTCTATCCTAACACGTACGTGGGCCGGGCGCGGAAGCCGCAACTCCTGGTCGCCGTCTGGCCGTGGATTTCACTTCGACGCGGGCGGCCCGGGACGCGTGGAGGATTCCAGACTCGCTTGCTGGTCAGGACAAGGTGCGGCAAGGTTGGCTGGCGAAGGCGGGGCGGGGCGGGCGGGCATGGTGACGGCGGGAGGTCTTCATCCTCCTCCTTCCGTCCGCGCACCTCGCCGCGCTCCGCTCTCGCGGCGGGACTGTCCGCTCTCCCGCACGCCCAGCCCCGCAGTGGCGGCGCGTTCCACGCCGTGCGCTCTGCGGACGCGCCGCTGCCCGCCCGTGGCCTCCTGCCACGCGCATGCGTCGGCCGCGCGCTCCGCCGAAGCCGGGCCGCTCCTCTCCCTGCGAGGGCATCTCGGATGAGGTGACGGCCGCTCGACAGCGAGCGCCTCGTCTCAAGCCGAGGGAGGCCGCCAACGGCGGCGGGCCGGCCCGCCGTGGCCTCGTGCCCTTGGTCACGCGCGTGGAGGTCGGCGAGGCGCCCGATGGCGGCGGATGTTCGCGCCGCGAGGTCCTCCTCTTGATCGGCTCCTCGGCCGCGGTCGCGCCTCCTCCGGCGGGGCCCGCACGTTCGTCCGCGGCCTCGTGCCGCCTCCGCGGCCGCTCCGCCATCTCCGCGTCGTCTTGCCGCGTCTAGCCGACGCGGAGCGCCCCTGCCGCTCTGGCCGCGACCCACCCGTGAAGGCCCTCCTCCTCCGCGTCTGCGGGAACCTCGCCCGGCGGCGAGGGAGAGCTTCGGTCACGGGTTCTGTGGTGCGAGGCATGGCGCCGGAGAAGGTGGAGGGGGAGAGGAAGGTGATGTCGGGCTGCGCTGAGACCGCCGCCGTCTTTTATAGCCGGCGGCTTGGCGGGGCTCGCGCCAATGGCGTTTTCGCGCGCGGGAACCTTGGTGCGCGGGGAACTTGCGCGTTCCACCGCCCGCCATGGCTGTCCCGGCGAGGCCTGCCATGGCGTAGCGCCGCGCAAGGAAGACGAACCACGGGCGCTGGGTCGCCACATGCCAAGGCGACCCAACGGGACACGCGGACGCGGGGCGCTGTCCTAGAACTGCTCACACGCCCAAACGGACGCTCCTTCCGGCCAAGGCCTGTCGGGCCAGCCTTGGTTGGAGACAGTTCTAGTCGGCCTTATTTCAGGGTATGCCTCGAACAATGGTTTGCAGGAGCAACGTCGGGAGGTGCCGAGCGCGCAGACGCCTCAACATGTTCATCGATCTGGACGACGACGGTGACACCGACCGTCGAGCAGGCAGCGCGGTCGCGGGGACGCCGACCAGCTGCAGCTACTACACGCCGCCTACGAAGCAGGCTGCCACTGACGATAAGCAGGAGGAGGCTACGGTAGCGATGTACCAGCGACTAGGCCTTCCTGGCTGTGTCCACCCATTAGTTTTAGTTTTTTTGAAAAATTAGCCAAACTTGCATGAATTTTTTTTTCGATAAAAGGAAATATATTAATATCGCATGATACCAATTACACTCAAACTCTCTCGTAACAACGTACCACCCTAATCTTATCATTTACGCACACGGCTAAAAAAGGAAAGAAAACTAAGAAACAAAAGCCCCCTACGTATCTCCCTAGCAACAAGAATACATCCACCACCACGATAACACCGACCATACTCTCCAGCAAACGACGCTCAGCATTTAATCGCTCAAACACTGGCTGCCGCTCATCAAAGATCTTAGATTTTCACCTTGAAGATAGTTCCCGCTCTCTTAAAACAATGCCTCCACCACACACGCTGCAAGACAACCGCAAGCTGCATCTGCTTTCACCCGAAAAGGTAGGACTCTCGCTTCACCCGTGTTGCCGCCCCCACTTCCAAACCGCTGCTTGTGAAGCCGAGACACCAAGCAAGCCCCTCTCAACAGCGCGAGACTTGAACCTCCCTTAGCTAGTCCTCCCTCCGGCCTTCAAATTCTTCTCTTCCGACTTTCATCATGATCCATACCACTGATGTCAACACGTAGTAAGAGCTTCGCGCCGCTCCTCCAGAACCAAACAGTCGGAATAAACGCATGGGTGCGCACGAACGAAACACCTCCGATCCAGCAAACTCCGCAAAGCATCGGCATATCGCCATTGAGCCTTCCGTAACTCAACCCTCCGCGTATCACGAGTCCAGTGCCTCCGGTAGGTCCTCCCTTCACGCAAGAGAGGCCCTAGAACCGCCGCCTTTATACATGTCGGACCCCCACGTCGGCGACCATCCCGGGCTGGCCAACCCGTTTAGCAGCACCCGACGCCCGCCACCCGCCACCAGGTCGACATCACCGCCATCCAGGGCCGCCGCCTTTTTGTGCCGTGATCCGGCCTGAGGGCGCGACACGCATCCCGCCCCATCACCACCCGCTTCGGCGATGCCGAGTAAGGAAGGAAGGAGCAGATCGTGCCGCCAGATCCGCGCGCCGCCCCCAAACCGCCGCCCTGCGAGTCCGCGACGAGGAACGGAGGAGAGAGCCGCGCGCGTACTGGCCACGCGCCGCGCCGCCACCCCCATCGCCGTCCGCGGCGAGGCCGTGGCGAAGACGTGATGAGATGGCCGCGCCGCCATCAACCGTCGGGTTCCGGGATCATCCCCCCGGCGCGGAGGCGTGCCTCCTACCGCCGCCCCAGGGGACCGTGCGTGGATCCCCGCCGCCCCCATCACCGACCGCGCCAGGCTTCGCCGGCGGCAGCCTCAGGGGACGGCGAGGAGGGAGGAGGAGGGGGTAGGGAAGGCAGCGGCGGGGGGTTAGGGTTCCGCCCCGAGTCGCCCTGGAGGGGACGACCCAAGCGGATCACCCCGTACTTTGCATGAAATGGCCCCAACTATCTATAAAATTGCATTTTTTTTATCAAATTTAAAATTTGATTTTATTATAGAGGGCGCCACTGAAATTTAACCAATCTCATTCTCACATTTTAGCCGATAGCCCACCATTCGGTCCAAAATACAGCTTCGTGGAACGATGTATGAGAGGCACGAGTTGAGATGCGCGCTCTTACCACCACGAAACACCCTCTCGTGGAAGTCAAACCGGCCCCTCCAAAAGAGAAGCGTCACTGGCAGCCTACCTACAGAGCACATCACGTTCTTAATTTTGCCTGATATCGTTCACGTGCCATAATAATATGGTACGGCTGTTCGGATTTGATCGAGGTAGAGAAAGGCCAAATGGCAAATGTCCAGCTCGCTAGCTTGCAGAAGGTGGTGGGTAGTGCCAGTAGTTTCTATCTACAAGTGTTAAAAACTTGAAATTGATCGACCACACCGTACACAGATCCGGTCAAGCAGATCGTGGGCCCCCGGCTCAGCTAAGTCACGGATTTGTTTGGTGGTCGATCGACAGGGGGAGCACATATTCGACTTGCATTCTTCGACCGATCCCCACGCAGGGCTGGCGTTGCGTCGTGGTCGATGTTGGGCACAGCCATTCTTCCCTTTCTCTTCTCTCTCCTGTGAACAGTAACTGAGAGCTCTTACCGTGACTGGGTTGGATACCCGACTTTTCCCCTGTGGAGATTTCAGCCCCTGTGCTGCCTGTTCTTGCTTCTTCTTTCAGATCCCACTGCCGGCTCCTCTCCCCCTCGCCGCCGGTGGCCATGGTGGCCGGCGATGGGTGGGAAGGGGGTTTGGCTTTTAATAGTTGTAGGTTTGCTTCTCTGTTTCTTCTCCCTGGCAAATAATAAGGAGGCGGTTGGATCAAGATCCGACTCTGAACTGCACCCAATCCTTCTTTCCTTTGGCCATGTCTGTGAGGTGGAAGATTGGTGTGCGTCTAGGGCCGAATCCCATGCCGACACCCCTTGGCCGAATCCATGGCGAGGTACTGCTTCGGCTACCTTTGCTCCCACTCCTTTGTCCCCTTTTCTTTTCTTCAATAAATCTTTGCAGGCAACCATGGATACCCCGGTTTATGCTACTGGCTTGGGGAGTGGGTTGCTGCATCTTGCTGCTTGTTCTCCTGGAGTTCCTCAGCAGGGGACTTGTGACGGTTCGAGCCGTCTTGCCTCTGCTTCCCATGGCCGAAAGGCGGCCCTCCACCCTCGAGCTCATCACATGGCTGACCTGAGTGTCGCCATGATCTGCGGCCTTCTTGATGGCCACTTCCATCGCTGCTTCGACGGCGCTACCTCAACCTCCAAGACGGAGGCCCTTGATGGAGTCCTCGGCTGGCGCTACACTCCTCCTAGCCACCAAGTGGTTCGTCCCCGGTTGCTGGTTGCAGGAGGCCGGATGCGAGACTCCGACGACATCGACAACGGTGGAGAAGACTTTGCACTTGATTGCTTTCTCAAGCAGATCGTGGGCCCCCGGCTCAGCTAAGTCACGGATTTGTTTGGTGGTCGATCGACAGGGGAGCACATATTCGACTTGCATTCTTCGACCGATCCTCACGCAGGCTGGCGTTGCGTCGAGGTCGATGTTGGGCGGGGCCACCGATGTCCACGTCCTCCGACAGAGTGGACGGCGCAGCGCCACCTCACTCTCGATCATCCCACGTACGTACACGCAGATATCGACAGTTATCCACCGAAGTTACAGTTTCCCGTTTTATTCAATCAGTTGCTATCACGGCCGGATCTCCCACAAATACTCACAACTGTCTGCCGTTCTATAAGCTGCTTACTGTCTGTGCTCTAGGCTTTAGCATTTCAGAATCACCTAAGTATGCAGATCGATTGAGCATAAATATACATACGTGTTGTTCAGCCATCGGACACATAAAGAAAGGACGGGCCACCGATCCATCTGTGCATGCACCTACAATAGCATGATCATCAGGCATTCACCTGACTTGACAACCAGAGGATGCCCACATGGTGGTACACGTAAGTGAGCAATCATGCATAGTACAGTAGTTATATATGCAGCAACCAGCCAAAATAAACATGTTCCCCACATGGCCTCTCAGAGGGAATTGATGTCTGGTTGTCGTTGAGGCTAATTAATTCTGTGATGACCCATTCGGAAATCAATAATAGGCCAGCAAATTGCGAAACCTTGTTCCATCTCCTCATGCATAGATGATAGATGTGATGACGGCTGATTGTAATGCACGCAACAATTATACGTAGTAGAATACCATTTTCTGTTTATGTAGGCCATGCACCGAGGCACGCCTTCCGCCTAACAGCTAGTATGTCGACGTGAATGGCGAGAGAAGGATCGTTTCAAAGAAGTTAGTGATATATGACTCCAAAAGTTCTGTAGAGAATGAAAGGTGTGAGCGGGTAGACGGCCAATGCTTAGGGCATAGTCCGCTGTAAGCACGAGGTGAGCTAGATAAGTACTCTAGCTAGGTCAACTAACGTATACAAGCCAAACTAATTAAAGCTGCTCCATGTCACCTTGTGACTTGAGGTCATCTCCAGCGGGCCGACCTATCTGATTTTCGCATACTTAAACGGTTCATGTGGACAGATGAACCGGTTGCGCAGACTCTAGCGGGACGATCCAAACAGATTGATCTGTCTGTCGCGACTCATCGGCCCACTAAATTTGGGAAACCGATACATCAGCGCGGACCGTTTCGACCGCGCGATCCGAAACTGTCACTTTGCGTCGGTGTCCTATAATAATCTTGTGGATAAAAAAAAGTACTGCAATGTCTTGCCCCCGGTGTTCTGATTTGAAGGAGACAACAAGAGGACCACCCCACTAGTAATAGTGGGCACCGTGCACGTAGAGATAAATCCGGAATGCCAGCTCAGCAACGTGCGTGCATATCGTGAAAAAAAGGCATGATACATTCCGAACCGAATCAGTGCCAGCAGATAGTACGGCTAAAATCCAAAAGGAAATTGTTAAGATGCATGGCAAAGGCATCTGACTAAGATGGGCTTTGCGGTCAATGGAAGTGGTTGTGGAATTATTTCAGTTCTCTTGTTAGTCAAGATCGATAGCTCATTCTGTGTTGATCTTATCACGGATTCGGTAATCGATGTCGGAGATCATATATTCGACTTGCGTTCTTCGAGCGGCAACTTGCCGTCCTGGCCGCCTGGCGATCATTCAGGCTGACGTGGGCCGGGCCCACGCCGCGGTGTCCACAGACGGTGGATAGTTATCCATCTGATTTGGTTTTAGCAAAAGGAGTTCAGTACATATCATCTGCAGTTCATGCTGTCCTGATGGGGCCAACAAGACAAAAACCCAGCCCCAGCCAAGACGGACCCATCTCTAAAACGGACGCACACGGTCAGACGACCCAAAACCCGATCCAAACTGGACGAGTCTGGCGTACCGCTGACGCCGAAGGCTGGTCGCCGCGTCCTCCCTTGTCCGCCTCGCCGTCTGTCTGTCTCACTCAAACACATCCTCGCACACATTCTCCCCGCCGTCCACGCTATCCACGGACCGGACGATTTGAGTCGCGTCGACGCTCGGCCACCGTTGCCGACGCCAAGCGGGCGGAAGCATAGGTCGCGTCCCCGCGTCGCTTTCGCCGCGTCGTAGCGCAGCCTGCGTGACACCGTCGTTTGCCGTTGTCCTCTCACCGGTCGTGAGACCTCCCGGCCGCGCCGCAGCCGCGCCCGTCCGCCGGAGGTGAGCTCTCGCACCGTGCTTAGTGCACCGCAAGTTTCGCCGAGACGGCCATGGCTCCGAGGTCCCTACTAAGCATTTGGACGCTCCGCCCCGCGAGGTGTTCGATGAAATGGGCGATCTAAATTTGTCCCTTTTCATACCATGGTGGACAGCGACGACGAATACTTCTTCAAGAACTTCATCGACACAGACGAGGAGTCCGACGATGAATTTTTCACTGGAGGTCACACTTCGATCATCCACGAGCATTGATCTGCAGATCCTCAAATGGGTCTCAGCCGGGCACGCTGTCGTCTTGACCGCAAAAGAGAACGCGGCCACGATCACTCTACAACGACTACTTCCAACCTAAGGCATTGTTCGTGCCGTCCTTGTTTCGCGTCGTGTCCGACCGTTGTCCACGGGATAATGGATGGCGCAGCTCTACGACGACTACTTCGCCGAAATCCATGCATTGGCAAGGTAGGCCTCTCTTCGTACAAGAAATGCACGGCAGCGATTAGATGCTCGGATATGGCGTTGCTGTGATTGGTGAGATGAGTACACGCATGAGTGAGAGTCAACCGTTTGGAAGCGATGTACAGTTCTCACAGAGCAATGATCGGTCGCTCGTAGAACAAGATTCTCCGGCAACCTAATACAGAGGACACGCTCGTCTGTTGTCAATCAACGTCTGTGGGGTTTCCGGATGCTGGCATAGACTACTAGAAAATTCAGCGTAAGACAACATGTGGCGCACATGATCGTGCGCCACTACTACTTAGTGGTGGCGCACCACAAAACGGTGGGCCACTGTTATAAAGTAGTAGTGGCGCACGTGATTGTGGTGCGCCATAAGTAAGTGGTGACAGAGGCCGCCTCTCCCAACCTAGTAGTGGCGCACGCCACTGGGTGCGCCACCACATTATTTACCTATGGCGCACGCAAAGTGGTGCCACCAGGAGCTGTCCGTATCTGCTTAGAGATGATAGGCTTAGCAATGGCGCACATCTGGTGCGCCATTGCTACATAGGTTACCTATGGCGCATGTCTTTAGGTGCGCCACCTAGGGTGGCCAGAGCCCCTTAGAGATAAGAGGTTTAGTGTGGCGCACCACCCGGCATGCGCCATTGCTATGTCACCTAGCAAGCACGGCTAGGTGGTGCGCCACTGCTAACCTGACCATTTTTCACCCTCCACTCATGTGCCACCCACTTTCCCCCAAACACTCTTCCACCACCACCTCCCACCAAATCTGGATCTGGTCGTGTTGCCCCTCCTTCCCACCTCATTTTCACCTCTTCATTCACCAAAATTAAGTTGGTAAACTTAATTTTCTTCATAGGTAAGTAATGGTGAAGCTTTCTTAGCTCAATACCCTACTCAATCTCAACTTTTTACCTCATCCAACACTCTAGGTCTCGCCGTATCGGTAACTTTGTTGGTTTTATGCTTTGTGTGTGACCGCCGGTTCCGATCGTCTTGCACACACACGTGTGTGTGCACATATGTTATGCGAAGCTCATGTGTGTGTTGTGTGCGCATGCGCGAAAAGCGTCTCACGCGTGCATGTGTGTTGTATGCGAAGCCGTGTTGTATATGCAAAGCCTCCGATCCACACATGTGTTGCATGTGTTTGTTTGCAGGGATTTGAAATGCGATGGAGTTGCCAATATTTTGCCGAAACGTTGATTCATTTCCGTTTCGGCGAATAGTGTGGGCATACTACGCATATACATATGTCCTATTTTTAGGGAAGGTCATGCCAAAATTTTCTTTTGGTATGCTAAGATATCCATTTTCTCTATACCCGCAGGCGACCATGGTCCGCATGATGAGCGAAGGCGTTGTGGCTAGGTTTTTGAAAGCCGCGACGGCCGAGATGATTAGAAATAACCAAAAGGAGATAAGATGTCCGTGTCGAAGATGCAAGCTGACGAGCCTTATGGACCCTAAAGACGATATGGTGCGGGACCACCTTCTCATGCGTGGTTTCATGGATGGCTATCGGTGGGAAGGCGACGAAGATGATTATGAATTTGTCCATGGGATTTCAACAAGAAATAAGGAAGGAGGTGATCAGGATGTAGAAGATCTCGGGCATGATCAGGATGTAGAAGATCCCGGAGATGATCATGATCATAATGTAGGAGATCCTGGACCTGATGATGGGGAAGATCAAGATGGAGGTCATCATGAAGATGAAGACGATGGACCATCGTCGATGGACTGGGTGCAGGACCCTTATCTTCAAGAGCTGCTTCTCAAGCAGACGAGTAACGCAAGAGCTGCCGCCCGAGAGAAAGCCAAGATGGATCAACTGGAGGTAGACGCGGTTACTCCATTGTATGAAGGATGCAGGCCGGAGGATACCCGCCTGAAAGTAACGCTCATGGCTCTGGAGATGAAGGTAAAGCACAAAATGACCGACACATCCTTCAACGACAACATGTCATTCTGGCACGAACGTCTTCCCAAAGGTAACACGTGTCCGACTAGTATCGAGGAGGCCAAGAAAATCGTGTGTCCTCTGGATTTACCGCATGTGAAATATCATGTGTGCTTGAACGATTGCATCATTTATCGGAACGAGCACGCGGAGTGTACCATATGTCCGGTGTGCGGCGTCAGTCGGTACAAGAAGGGGAAGAAAGCTCCTCGGAAGGTGGTGTGGTACTTTCCGATCACTCCTCGTCTGCAGCGGTATTTCGCGGATCCTAAGCAAGCAAAGCTAATGCGCTGGCACGCGGAGATGAGGAAGGGAGAAGATGACGCAGATGATCCGAAGAAAAAGAAAAGGACAGGATGTTGAGACACCCTTCGGATGCTAGCCAGCGGAATGCGTTGAACCTCGAGTACCCAGAATTTGGGGACGATCCTAGGAACATAAGGCTGGGCGCGAGCACCGATGGAGTCAATCCGTTTGGCAGCCAGAGCAGCACGCATAGCACCTGGCCCGTGTTTGTGTGGATGTACAACCTCCCCCTGGTTGTGCATGAAGAGGAAGTACATTCAAATGAGTATGCTAATTGAAGGGCCGAAACAACCAGGGAACGACATCAATCTGTATATGGGGCTTCTGAAAGAGGAGCTAGCCACGCTATGGGACACGCCTGCCAATACGTGGGACGCCGCCGCGGAAGAATATTTCCCTATGAGAGCCGCACTGCTCACGACGGTGCACGACTTTCTCGGTTACGGATATGTCGCGGGGCAGGTGGTCCACGGATTCAATGCATGCGTCAGGTGCATGGACGACACAACGTACCGCCAGCTAGATAGAGATCCCGGGTCCTCGAAAACGGTGTTCATGGGACATCGAAGGTGGCTTCGCGACGAAGACCCATGGAGGAAACGCAAGGATCTGTTCGATGGTGAAGACGAACCCCGAAGACGGCCACGTACGAGAAGCGGCGAGCAAATAGACGAGCTATTGAAAAATTGGAAAGAGTGCCCACCGCCGGGAAAGAAGCGAAAGGCGCCGGAGCCGCTGCTTAAGGTATGGAAGACGAGGTCTGTTTTCTGGGACTTGCCGTACTGGAAGATCCTCCGTGTGCCTCACAGCCTTGATGTCATGCACATCACGAAGAACGTGTGCGAGAGTCTGCTTGGTACCCTCCTCAACATGCCAGAGAAGACCAAAGATGGGCCGAAAGCAAGGTACGACTTGCAATCAATTGGGATCAGGGAGGAGCTTCACGCGGGACGCCCTAATGATGATGATGATGATGATGACGATGATGATGATGAGGCGGAGGACACACAAAGTCGTCGCAAGGGCAAAAAGGCCAAAAAGATTGAATATTACCCCCCGCGTGCTTCACTCTAAGTCAGAAGGAGATCGAGCAGTTTTTCGACTGTCTCCTAGGAGTAAAACTTCCCTACGGGTACGCGGGGAAGATAAGCAGGTACCTAGACAAAGCGAAGCAGAGGTTCAGCGGGATGAAGTCTCACGACTGTCACGTGCTGATG
Organism: Lolium multiflorum; assembly: GCA_030979885.1. Lineage (NCBI taxonomy): Eukaryota > Viridiplantae > Streptophyta > Magnoliopsida > Poales > Poaceae > Lolium > Lolium multiflorum. Next base: position 31,531 of record JAUUTY010000618.1, on the reverse strand, counting down.
ACGCAGATACTTCCGGTTGCAATCCGTGGGATCATGGACGCGCACGTCCGTGAAACGCTTTTTGGCCTATGCAACTTTTTCGACGTCATCTCTCGGAAGTCTGTTGGCGTGAGGCAACTTAGAAGGCTACAGGAAGAGATCGTGGTGATACTGTGCGAGCTTGAGATGTACTTCCCGCCCGCTTTCTTCGACGTTATGGTGCATCTGCTGGTACATATCGTGGAGGATATCATCCAACTGGGGCCGACGTTCCTGCACAGCATGATGCCGTTCGAAAGGATGAATGGTGTCATCAAAGGGTACGTTCGCAACAGGGCACGTCCAGACGGAAGCATAGCCAAGGGCTTTCTGACCGAAGAGTGCATCTCCTTCTGCACGAGTTATCTAGAAATCGAGAACCCCGTTGGCCTGCCCGTAAACAGGCATCTCGGGAAGCTCGCTGGATGGGGTCACCGCGACGGTAGCCGCGAAATGCATGTCGACTTCAAGGGTCGAATCGCCGACTTTGAAAGAGCAAACCTAGTCGCGCTACAACACATAGACGTGGTCGATCCTTGGGTGGTAGAGCACAAAACCTTCATCGCAAAGACGTACAGTGATCAGGGCCAACAGAGGACGGACGGAGATATAATCAAAGAGCACAACTCAACCTTCACGCGGTGGTTCAAGGACAAGATGCTGACGTACCCTATAGACGAGGATTCTTCTGCGGAAGAAAAACTCATCTTCGCCTTGTCACAGGGCGCCGAACACAACCTGATGACATTTCAGGCGTACGATATCAACGGCTACACATTCTACACCGAGGAAAAGGACATGAAGAGCGATTATCAGAACTCCGGGGTAACGATGGAGTCCTACACCGGTGACGTCAAGCAGAGATACTACGGAAAGATCGAGGAGATCTGGGAGCTGAGCTACGCCGGAGAGAATGTGCCGATGTTCCGTGTCAGGTGGGCCAAGAACGTCATAAAAGAAGACCGGCATTTCACCACCATGGTTATACCCGAAGCCAAATCCAAGACAGCGGGCGCAAAGGTCACCGCGAAATATGAGCCATGGGTACTAGCTTCCCAAGTGGACCAATGCTTCTTCATTACCGACCCGCAAGCCCAGCCGTGTTGTCGTGAGGAGAGGCAAAAGGAGCATCATCGGAATGGATGGAGCAGCCAACGAGCTAGACTTTGACCAGTACGGCGATCCGAAGATGGAAGATGACGACGACGATGATGAAGAACCATACACAACAAGAAGAAGCAGGACCACCCTACCTAAAGGCCGTCCATTCAAGAGAAGAAGTCTAGGAGTTCCGGGGCTAAATTATTCAACCGCGAGAAAGAAGGGCAAGAAGATTGTGAAAAGATAATTATGTATCATTTTCTTGTATGAATAATGGTTGTCATATTGTTAATCTACACATTGTACCGATCAAAATAGACATATAATTTATATTTTTGGATATTTTCTAGATTCTATAGTATTTTAAATATTCTACATAATTATAATTATTTATGCCTTTTATTTTGGTGTATTATGGTATTTATTACTGCTGGGTTAAATCATTTTAAAAAAAGTTAAAAAATTGGGGCCGCCAGGGTTCGAACCTGGCCGGCCAGGGTAAACCAAACAGGGGACAGATAGCTAGCCATTGCGGTACGGTGCGGATCTTGTCAAGGTACCGTCCTTTTTATTTTTGACCCTACCTAAAGTCATAGTGGCGCACCCCTAGTGGTGCGCCATTGCTAAGAGTCACTGTGGCGCACCACGAGCAGTGCGCCATTGCTTAGGAGGGTCAGGGGACTTAGTGGAAATTTCCCCTTTCTTCCCCCGTCCCGACCAGATCCCACCTGTGCTCGTTCTGCCTCGCGACGCCGCCGTCCCTCGCGATCCTCTCCGACGACACCTCCCCGGCGACACCTCCCCGGCGACACGAGCGACCAGACCCCCCGCTACGCCCTCCTCTCCTCGCCACCCCAACGACGCCCTCCTCTCCTCGCCACCGGCGGCGGAGACCACGACATCAAGGTCCGCCATCCCTTCTCCCCCTTCCCCATCTGCTTAAGTCCGTGCCGTCTGCCGCGCCTTTCTCGGTTTGCCTGGAAGATTTTTGAGCCTGTGCTCCCCATCTGCTTAAGTCCGTGCGCTTTACACCTCCGATTTCATCGACCCGCCTTGCAGATCTGGGCGATAGCGTCGGGGGTGGGCGCCTGCGGCACGGACGCCGTCGACGACAAGGAGCTCCACTTCCTGCACCACATCGACGGCCAGCGCAACATTAAGGTCCCTCCTCCATCCCTCAGCTAATCCCCTCCCATTTTGGTGCGAATTGGTCGTTGTGACGCTCTAATTGCAGCGGTTCGGCTTCTAAAATTGATTTTGGGGGAGAGATGCTTGTGCATTATTTTACAAAATTTATGCTAGCATTCTGGATAGCCTTCTGAAATTGTTGACCCAGTAGAGTACATGCTAAAGCAAGGGGGAATTGATGCAAAGAATCCTTTACTTTTGTCCGTTTACAGTGAACATTAAATTGGAATTTGCCAGTTCACACACTACAACATTTTTGCCAAAGAGTATCTTGCTTGCTTTTCTTACGCATTCACCTTGGGTTGTTTTTTAATTGCTCCAAAGCTCATTTTGGGTCTTACGTTGATCTTTGATGTCATTAAGTCGCCCCTAGTAAATTACATGTCCGAGGAGCTGCATCTTCTCCTGGCTGCTGATAATAATCTTCTCGCGGAGAAATAATGTTAAATAAAATATGAATTCGAGTTATGATTCACTTTATTCATGATATCATGGAAATCATTAAGCTTCCGATCTGTATGAAGCTCTGAATGGAAGTTGTGTTTTCAGTTTATTTTGGTCCTAGGACTAGAAGCCCAATAAAATATACAGTTGTTAGACAACACTTAGTGATTGCGATTGACTTGAGAGTGCAATTAAGGAAAATCAAGGAAACTGTACTGTTGAATTATGTTAGTCATCTGAGGAATCCATCTGGTTTTCACTACGATTCATTAGCCATCTTTTAGACCAAAAGGTACACTTTTAGTTCACAGCTTATTTTGGAAGATATGTTGTGCAGGTCTGCTTAGATTTAAGTTTTGTCTTGAACTTATGCTTTCTTGAGAAAACCATACATATGTTGTGGTAGATCTTTGAGAAGAAACTTCGTTAGTTTATGATTCGTGTGTTAGATTGTGCTTAAGTTAGCTCAGATGATTTTATCCCCTATTCTGTATTATAATTTGACATGATGATTTTGCTGCACTAGTACCAACTTCAAGTAAATGGCCATGCCTGATGTTTGCAGCACTTATCTGATGCAAGAACAAGTGGTGAAATCTGATCATAGACATGCAACAATGTTTAACATGCCAAATTACTAGGAGCTACAGAACTACTATGAGCTACTACTGCAAGCACCAATTAGATAAGCCAAAAACAACATTAAACATGGAATATGCCTAGAATTTTCTTTCTAGCTCTGTCAGCATTACTGTCAGCATTTGTAAGACAACTAGTTTTCCTTGCACATAATCTGTTTGGGACTCCAGTACTCTGTCCTAATATTATCCAGTGCTACACCATTTTACCCATATTCATGACTGCAGTACTACTAGAAAGTATATTTGGTATCTGTAAACAAGGTGAATCATGTCATGGTGTCTATCATAGTTTAAATCTTCTGAAAGTCATTTTCTGTTGTTTTGCAGCTGGTCAGGAGAGGTTTAGGACAATCACTAGTTCTTACTACAGAGGTGCTCAAGGAATTATTCTAGGTAATAATAATATTTAAGTTGTTTTGACTTCTTACATATTCTGTTGTCCAATTTCTCACCTGGATATCAGACATTCGAGATATGCAATAGAACTATGTAGATTGATATGAACCTCTCTTCAGTAAAACCAATTGATATTTAAGTTAAACATACATGGATGTTTCTGTTCCTCAAAAAGATAGGCATGATGGTATTTTCATATGACAACAATTTGATTTTTTAACAATTGTGTCATATGACTAGCCTGACTTTGTGTTGACATTTAAATATACCTTGTAGTAACCTGCATAGCTTCTTTTTTAGGTGCTCCAGTGGCTGCAACCTCGTCAGCATCCTTCATCGACTTGGAGCCGGACCTGCTTGAGCGTCATCGTCTTCTTCCCGGAGCGTCGTCGTTTGTTATTGCTGCTGGTGGTAAGTGCTGTTGTGCTAGCTTGGTGTTGCTAGCTATTGCATGCTTGTTGCTGTGCCAGCTTGGTGCTGCTAGCTGCTGGTATGTTGTTGTGCTAGCATGTTGGCTGATGCTGCTGGCTGATGTTGCTACTGCTGGCTGATGTTGATGCTGCTGCTGGCTGTTGCTGGTGTTGCTAGCTGCTGCTGTGATGTGATTCCCCTGTCATGCACCTATGGTGTATTTTTGTGTCATATTCTTGTGCAGGGATCGACAGAGTTGCCCATTATCGCCGAAATGTTGATTCATTTCCGTTTCGGCGAAAATGGGGCACTCATATGTCCATAAATTAGCATAGGTCATGCCCAATTTTTCCGTGAAATCTTGCGCTAATTTTATGCATTTTTTCCTACTTAGTTCGAACATGGCCAACAACGAAGAGGCCGGCGGCAGCGGCAGCAAGCCGTTCTGGATGCTAACCGATGAAATGGAGGTGATGGAGTCACAACCTCGCCGCGACGACGGCGAGGATGATGGCACCGATCCAGAGTACCGAGCGGACGATGCCGCCGAGGATGACACCACTGATGGTGCCGCCGAGGATGACACCACGGATGGTGCCGCCGAGGATGACACCGGCGCACCGAAGAAGCTACGGAGGGAGCGTCGCCCGAATGTGCTCAGCACCGTGAAGCAGGCATTCACCGAAGTGAACGCCAGTGGGCATCCAACGGCGCCCCCTGATTTAGTCAAAGGGTACTCTGCCCAACTCGGGTGCATCCTCCGGAGCACGGTCTCGATCAACACCGAGAACCTCAGGCATCCTGACCGAGCGAATTTGCGCACCCTCCTCTTCAAGAAGCTGCACGAACGATACGAGTTCCCGGTGGACTGCTCAGAAAAGCGTCTCATGCGGAACAAAGTGCACAATGCCGCCCTCACGAAGATGAGCACCGCCCTCGCTAGTTGGAGGAACCGAGTGAAGAAAATGATTAATAGTGGTGCGAGTTACGACAAGATCAAGGAGTCAAATCCCTCGATCACCGAGCAAGACTACGCTGATTTCAAGATCAAGTGCGAGAGCGAGTCAACGTCGGATTCTAGTCAGTGGGGGAAGGACATGCGAAAACTGAACTTAGGCACCCACAAACTTGGTCCTGGCGGTTTTAGGGCGGCGCAACCAAAATGGGATGCCGCGGATGAGGAGCGTGTGAAGAACGGCCTCGAGCCCCTCTTCCCGCAATACAAAAACAAGCAAACCAGGAACTTTCTCCTGGCCCGGTACCGTATTGACCCGAAAACAAAGGAGCTCACCACCACTCCGGATGTGAAGCAGTTTGAGGCTCTTCTGGTAAGGAATGCACCCGCTTAATTAGCTCCTTTATGGTTGCATTCTTATTGATGAATCCAAATTTCTAAATGGTTCATGCATGTTCCTCCCGTAGGCTAAGGAGATCGCTGCGGAAAGTGAAAAGGAAGCTAGTAGCGGCGCGGGGTCCACGAGCTCCTCGCAGTGTGCCCCTTGGGACAACCCTTTAAATAGGGCGTTGAATGCCCACAAGAAGAGGGATCCATTGAGTAAGCCGACGTCGGCTGGTCGTGTGGCCGGCGAAGGATGCTCTATGAAATGGTCAGAATACTATAAGTCGGGGAAAAAGGAGAGAAAGCCCCCCATCGATGAGAAGGAGGTCGCACAGCTCAAGGCACAAGTTGCGCAGATCCCGACATTGGTCGAGGAGCAAGTGCGGCAACAAGTGCAACAAATCGTGGAGACCCAACAGAGGACGCAACGACAGCAAGTGGAGGACCAAGTGGGCACGACGCTTAGCTCCATCATCCCTACCTTGGTTGCCGGTCTTGACGAGTGGTATAGGGGAGGAAAAAAGGGGCCTCCCCCGGTTCCCAGTTTCACGGGCAGCAACTCCCACAACGTGGAGCCATCGGTGAGTCCGCAGCAGGCGGCAACAATGGTGTCTCCGGCGGCGCCAACATTGGTGGCTCCGGCGGCGCCAACCTTGGTGTCTCCCGCGGCGCCAACGTTGGTGTCTCCCGCGGCGCCATTACTTCAGCTCAATGCACCCGTCGCTGCGGATAATACGCCGCCCGGCACCGCGCCAACAAGCGGCCACTCCATCAGTTGCACGCCCGCCGCCGGCGGTGCCTCGACCTTAGCCGAGCTGGACGCCATCACGGTAACCAACCCTCGGCCAATGACTTCCATATCCTTGCCTTTGACTAGCTAGCCATCCCTAACGCCCTACATGTTTTCCGCAGAGCTCCGCCGTCGACGTCCCATGCACTCTCCTGCACTTTGTGAACGGCGAGTTGATCGATGTTGCCAAGGCCAAAATCGTTCAACCGAGCAACCGCCAGTTACACGGTAGACCCATGCAACCCGACGTGTATAGGATTCAACTGGTTCGGGTGCTTAGCGGCTACGACGACGTGGTACCTCCCTTTCAACCCCATGGTGCCGACGAAGATGAGGTCCTTACCCTCCAGCATTGCTTCAATTGGTCCATGGTTTGGCCAAAGAGCCAGATTCGTTTGGGGGCGAGGGGCACCACCCCACAGACAACACCCCCAGCCCTGCCGGCGCCAAGCCATGGCAAGACCACCCCAACGGTGCCGCCATCAGCTGATGAGGACATGCAGATGGCACAGGATGAGGACATGCAGATGGCACAGGATCCGAACGATGGTCCGTACGAGGACAGTACGTTTGCCAACCTTGACTGCAACTTCGATTTTGGGGTGGACTACGATCTCAGTAGCCAACCCTCTCAAGCTGCCGCCGAGGGGAAAACCTATTGCAACAAGCGGCGCCTATTCAGTTCTCAGGAGACGCCTCCAGCTGCCGACTTCACCGAGACTCAGCCGATAGCCGAGGTGAGAAGTGTTATCAGTCCTAACACACTGAAGAAGGCTTGCGCAGAGGAGAATGCAGTCCCAGTAAATACGAAGCCGAAGGGACGGAAAAGAAAGAAGAAGGACGACAAGTCTGCCAGCCAGCCGGCACCTATCCGTGCTCAGGACGGGCCACCAGTGCCCAAGAATATCGAGGCGAGGGTGCATGTGTCGGGTGAGCGGATGCTAATTAAAAGATTGTACGATGCTGCACCCGGTCCTATGCGATCTCTGGTTGACGGTATTCAGTTTATGGAGGAGCGGCGTATCAGGGAGAAAGATCATGGATACCCGGTGTATATTGCCAAGGTGCCCTCGGGACATGGCTTTGTCGATAGTGACTTCGCGGCGAAGATCTTCCTGCGGTATGATGACATCTTCGCCATGTTGAACAGTTATCCGCTGCACTACACCTTCATTCGCCTATACTCGCTCAGCAAGGCGATGCGGATCATTAGAGACAACACCCCGGGCATCGCGATAGCCGACCCCTTCTACATGCGTGCCGTCCACTTGGCCACCGCCGGAGACCGGGCAGTCGCGAGTGAATACCTCAAGGGCTTCTTTCTAGCGAACCAGAAGAAGTATAACCTCCTCCTGCCTGTATTTCCCGAGTAAGTCACCCCCTCACCGTACCGGTCTTAACTCGTGATTATTCTAGATTTCAATCGTCCTGTTCTTAAACATTATGTGTTCTACGCAGAGACAATACCTGCACACTCATCTCCGTAACCCCGAGACATTCCATGGCCACATACTTAGATGCGGACGGTAAGTCAAGCACGGACTACACGAATGTCAAGGCCGTACTTGATGATGCTCTCAATGGCTACGTCAAAGCGAAAGGCCACATGGAGAGGCCAAATGTTAGGTACGGGAAGCATGTGTTCAAGCACCAAACAAAGTTCCCCTGCGTCAAGAAGCCGCCTTCTAGTACGAAGGATGCCTACTACGCCCTCTATCACATGAATAAGTTCATACGGGACCAGCAGCAGCTTACGCTACCTGAGCATCTCAGAGACTGGGCCAACAAATTGGCGCGGGTCCCTGACGACGGCATCAAGCAAGACTTCTTCCGCATCCAAACAGAGTTTTGTGAAATCATCCATCAAGATGTCATTAGAAGCGCGGGGGAGTTCTACGCCGGCTATCAGCCGTCAAACAGTGATATAGACACGATGCTCCAAATGCAGGGTGACGACTACCGCTCATGGATGTGCTTGAAGAAAGGCGGCGGTTTTATCCACGCTCCGAGTGGAAAGTCTTGATGTGCGAGCCTAGTTATGTAGTTGTGTGAACTAAAGACGTGATTGTGTTGTAATAAACTTTATCCAGCACTTTACTTGCTATTAATTACTAGTTCGGCTATGTTTGTGAACTTATATATATGGCTCTGTCGTTTTCCGCACTTGATTTGGTCGTTAATTTTGTTTGCATATGCCGATGATTAGAATGGTTGGTCATCCGTACACTTGGGGATGGCGTGAGCGAGCCTGGTGTGATGGCACAAATATCCATGTCTTGTGCATCCTACCTGGTCTCGCTCACTCCATCCCTAAATGTTAATATTTTTTTGACCGACAAAGTATGAGGCATTCCATTTAGTTCATACTAGCTACTTATCTTCTTATTTGAGTTGGCACTTCTTAATTGCATTGGCCGATGATTAGAATGGTTGGTCACTTGTACACTCCGGGGTGTCGCTAGTGAGCCTGGTGTGATGGCACAAATATCAATCTCTTGTGCATCCTACCTGGCCTCACTAACGCCATCCCGGGATGTTCATATTTGTTTCGACCGACAAAGTATGAGGCCCTTGTCATTCTTCCATTTGCTTTCGTATTTTAAAATGCCGATGATTAGAATGTTCGGTCAACTGTACACTCCGGTGTCGCTAGTGAGCCTGGTGTGATGGCACAAATATCAATCTCTTGTGCATCCTACCTGGCCTCACTAACGCCATCCCGGGATGTTCATATTTGTTTCGACCGACAAGTATGAGGCCCTTGTCATTCTTCCATTTGCTTTGGTATCTCAAAATGCCGATGATTAGAATGTTCGGTCAACTGTACACTCCGTGGTGACGTAAGCGAGCCTGGTGTGATGGCACAAATAACAATCTCTTGTCCATCCTACCTGGCCTCGCTTACGCCATCATCAATGTTAATATTTGTTCCGACCAGCAAAATATGAGGCATTCCATTTAGTTCATACTAGCTACTTGTCTCTTATTTGAATTGGTACTTCTTAATTGCATTGGCCGATGATTATAATGGTTGGTCAACTCTCTGGGGAGGGGCAAGTGAACCTGGTGCGATGACACAAGTATCAATCTCTTGTGCATCCTACTTGGTTTCACTTACCCCTTCGCGGAATGTTAATATTTGTTCCGACCAACAATGTATGAGGCATATGCTATTTAGTTGATACCACTTGGCTCTTTCTTCCATTTTAGTGCCGATGATTAGAATGTTCGGTCAACTGTACACTGGTGTCGCTAGTGAGCCTGGTGTGATGGCACAAATATCAATCTCTTGTGCATCCTACCTGGCCTCACTAACGCCATCCCGGATGTTCATATTTGTTTCGACCGACAAAGTATGAGGCCCTTGTCATTCTTCCATTTGCTTTGGTATCTCAAAATGCCGATGATTAGAATGTTTGGTCACCTATACACTTGGGGGAGGGGTCAGTGAACCTGGTGCAATGACACAAGTATCAATCTCTTGTGCATCCTACTTGGTTTCACTGACCCCTTCCCTAAATGTTGATATTTGTTCCGACCAACAATGTATGAGGCATGCCTTTTAGTTCATACTACTTGGATCGTTTTTGAGTTTGCTCTTATTCGTTGCAAACATCTATGAGCGTGCACTAATGTTTCTTTGGCTTGTTCATGTGCAGATATGACGTGTATGCTCTAAGGGCAAGGTTCCTGGAGTTCACAACGACCGGGAGGAGGTCGGAGACAAAGTTCACCGCTTTAGCGGCAACAGCTACAAGGGTACACCACTAGAGCCGAGGCCGAAGATAGATACGCACGCTATCTGGCAGGAGAGAGGACTGAGCTGAGAGTGAACTCCGATGAAGACCACTTTCAACGGACGGTGCTAGTAGTGACTCTAGCCCTCTTCTATGTGATGCTAGTTTAGATGATCGACCTTAACCACTAGCTCATTTGTGACTTGTAACACCGTAACACTTATCTAATATTTGAAATCTTGTGAATCATGGAGGCTAATGTGAAGGACTATGTATTGGTATACTGTGCTAGCTGCTTATATGTGTTATATATATTGTATTTGTGTTGTTATAGTGATATACAACCCGTACAAATACCGCCAGAATACAAAAATAAAAACGTAAATACTAGCAGTACGCACTAGAGGACCATCGCGCGCACGACTGCAGCAGCGCTGGCGCACTAGTTTGACCTGTGGCGACTACTCGATCTCCCCAGTAGCAAGGCGCACCGGCCGTCGCCGGAAAGAATGGCGCACGTCTCGAGACCGCAGCGGGCGACTTGCACAGCAAGGTACGACGCATCAGAACGCCATAACAAGGACGCACCTCGTGAGGTAAGTAGCGCACCGACACCATAGAGTTGTGGCGCACTACTGTAGAACAACAGTGGCGCACCCCTTTGGGGTTAGCAGTGGCGTGATAACAGTGGCGCACCACGAGTGCGCCACTGATACTTAGGGTAGTGATGTCTACGTTCCCCTCCTTTCCCCGTAGGATGCTACCCAAGCGCGTGAGGCCAGGTAATCAGCAGCGAAGTTTTCCTTAAGTGGATCACCCAAGGTTTATCTAACTTACTCGTGGAGGAAGAGGTCAAAGATATCCCTCTCATGCAACCCCGCAACCACAAAGCAAGAAGTCTCTTGTGTCCCCAACACACCAAATAGGTGCACTAGTTCTGCCAAGAGATAGTGAAATACAGTGGTATGAATATATATGAGCAATAGCAACGGTGCAAAATAGCTTGCTGGCGTGTGTAGTTGATGGTGGTAGTATTGTACCGCATAACACAAGAACAAGAAACAAGCGTAGTAACTCAGCAAACATTTAGGGACAAGGCTTCAGGGATTACACTTTCACTAGTGGACACTCTCAACATTGATCACATAACAGAACAGATAAATGCATACTCTACACCCTTGTTGGATGATGAACACATTGCGTAGATTACACGAACCTCAATGCCGGAGTTAACAAGTCTACAATAATGCTCATGTTTAAGTAACCTTAAGTGTAAGATAGATCAAAACGACTAAACTAAGTACTAGCATAGCATGCACACTGTCACCTTCATGCATATGTAGGAGGAATAGATCACATCAATATTATCATAGCAATAGTTAACTTCGCAATCTACAAGAGATCATGATCATAGCATACACCAAGTACTCACACGGTGCACGCACTGTCACCTTTGCACACATGCAAGAGGAATAAAACTACTTTAATAACACATCACTAGAGTAGCACATAGATAAATTGTGATACAAACACATTGCAATCATCAAGAGATATAAACAAGCACTTCACTACGCTCTTCAACAGTGAATAAGTACTTCGTGAAATATAGCCTAAGACCCACACGGTGCACACACTGTCACCTTTACACACGTGGGACAAGGAGTCTCCGGATCACATAAGTAAAACCCACTTGACTAGCATAATGACATCTAGATTGCAAAGCTCATCATAAATCTCAATCATGTAAGGCAGTCATGAGATTATTGTATTGAACTGCTAGGAGAGAGATGAACCACATAGCTAATGGTACAGCCCCGACCCTCGATGGAGAACTACTCCTCCTCATGGAGCATGGGCCATGAGGAAGATGGCTGGGTGGAGATGGCAGCGGTGCCGATGGAGAAGCTCCGCACTTCCCCGTCCGGCAAAAAGCCGGAACAGTAGACTCCCGTCCCCGATCTTGGCTTCAAGCATGACGGCGCTCCGGAACTTTCGTATCGTGGCTTCCTCTCTAAGGGTTTTCGCGGCTTTATATAGGCATGGGCAGTCAGTCAGGGGCGAAGGGGCGAATACACCATAGGTGGGCGCGGGGTCGCCTCCTGGCCGCGTCAATTTGTCATCCGGGCCCACAGGCCCCCTCTCGGCGGCTCGGGTGTTCTCGATGCTCCGGCAAAAATAGGAACCTCGGGCGTTGATTTCCCGTCTCAATTCCGAGAATATTTCGTTACTAGGATTTCCGAAACCAAAACAGCAGAAAGTAGGAACTGGCACTTCGGCATCTTGTTAATATATAGTTCCAGAAAATGTACGAATATGACATAAAGTGTGCATAAAACATGCAGGTATCATCAATAAAGTAGCATGGAACATAAGAAATTATCGATACGTTGGAGACGTATCAGCATCCCTGATGACCCACAAGTATAGGGGGTGTATCGTAGCAAAGATAATTTCTGAAGTGACATGCCATCATAACCTTTGATCATACTATTTGTAAACATATGTAATGAATGCAATGATCAAAACAATGGTAATGATATGAGTCAACAAATGAATCATAAAGCAAAGACTTTTCATGAATAGTACTTCTGACAAGCACTAATAAGTCTTGCATAAGAGTTGACTCACAAAGCAATAATTCTGTAAAAGGCATTGAAGCAACACAAAGAAGATTAAGTTTCACTGGTTGCTTTCTTACAACATGTATATCTCATGGATAGTTGTCAATGCAAAGTAATATAATAAGTGCAATATGCAAGTATGTAGAATCAATGCACAGCATACAAGTGTTTGCTTCTTTAGGTGGAAGGAGATAGGTAAATCGATCAACAATAAAAGTAAAAGAAAGGTCCTTCAAAGAGGAAGCATCGATTGCTATATTTGTGCTAGAGCTTTATTTTGAAACATGAACAATTTTGTCAACGGTGTAATAAAGCATATGAGTTATGTAAATTATATCTTACAAGTTGCAAGCCTCATGCATAGTATACTAATAGTGTGCCCGCACCTTGTCCTACTTAGCTTGACTACCGGATCTTTACATGCCAAGGTTTCAACCAAGTGTCACAAGGTACCTCCATGCCGCCCGTACAAAGGTCCAAGGAGAATGCTCGACGGATTTCTCGCTTTGATTATTCTCAACTTAGACATCCATACTGGGACAACATGGACAATAGAAACATGACTCCTCTTAAATGCATAAGCATGTAGCAATGATTATTATTCTCATATGAGATTGAGGATATATGTCCAAAATTGAAACTTCAACCATGATTCATGGCTTTAGTTAGCGGCCCAATGTTCTTCTCTAACAATTTTGCATGCTCCAACCACTAAAATGATAGATCCTTCGGACAAGACGGACTGCATAGCAACTCTCATGATATTCAACAATAGTTGATGGCGTTCCCCAGAAGCATGGTTATCGCACAACAAGCAACTTAATAAAATATAAAGTGCATAAGTACATATTCAATACTAATGATAGTTTTTAAGGCTATTTTGTCCCATGAGCTATATAATATGGAAAGGTGAATGATGGAATTTAAAGGTAGCACTCAAGCAATTTACTTTGAACTTGAAAAATACCATGTAGTAGGTAGGCATGGTGGACACAAATGGCATAGTGGTTGGCCTAAGGATTTTGGATGCATGAGAAGTATTCCCTTTCGATACAAGGTTTAGGCTAGCAAGGCTACTTGAAACAAACACAAGGATGAACCGGTGCAGCAAAACTCACATAAAAGACATATTGTAAACATTATAAGACTCTACACCGCCTTCCTTTTTGTTCAAAACTCAATACTAGAAATTATCTAGACCCTAGAGAGACCAATTATGCAAACCAAATTTTAGCATGCTCTATGTATTTCTTCACTAATGGGTAAAGTATATGATGCAAGAGCTTAAATATGAGCACAACAATTGCCAAGTATCACATTATCCAAGACATTTCACCAATTACTACACAGCATTTTCCAATTCCAACCATATAACAATTTAATCGAAGAAACTTCGCCATGAATATGAGCTAAGAACACATGTGTTCATACGAACCAGCGGCGAGGGTGTCTCTCTCCCACACAAGGATGAACTTATTCAGAGAACTAAGAGCAACAAAACAAAAACAAAAATAAAAGCACACAGACGCCTCCAAGTAAAATACATAGATGTGATGGAATAAAAATATAGTTTCACTAGAAGAAACCTGATAAGTTGTCGATGAAGAAGGGATGCCTTGGGCATCCCCAAGCTTAGACGCTTGGAGTCTTCTTAAAATATGCAGGGGTGAACCAATGGGGCATCCAGCTTAGAGCTTTCACCCTCTTGATCATAGTATATCATTCTCTTCTCTTGACCCTTGAAACTTCCTTCACACCAAACTTCAAGCAAACTCATAGAGGGTTAGTGCATAATCAAAATTCACACAATTCAGAGGTGACACAATCATTCTTAACACTTCGGACATTGCACAAACTTCTGAAAGTTAATGGAACAACAAACTCATTCAACTTAACAAAAGCGGCAAATAAATAAAAGGCAGAATCTGTCAAAAACAGAACAGTCCATAAAGACGAATCTAAGATGGCACCAGACTTGCTCAAATGGAAAAACTCAAAACTAATGAAATTTTATGTATTACATCTGAGGATCACGCCGTAAATTGGAGATTTTTTCAATTTTCTACAGAGATAGGCCTAGATTCGTGACAGACAGCAATGCTGTTTCTGAACAGCGATCCCAAAATATAACATCAACTTTGACATAGAAACTTTACTTGGCACAAAAACATGATAAGGAGAGGTTGCCACAGTAAAAACAACTTCCAAGACTCAAATATAAACAAAGTACTGTAGTAAAAAACACATGGGTTATTCCCAAGAAGTTCTTTCTTTATAGCCATTAAGATGGGCTCAGCAATTTTGGTGATGCACCCGGAAGAAATAGTATTTGAAGCAAAAGAGAGCTTCAAGAGGCAATTCAAAACACATTTGAGTCTAACATGCTTCCTATGCATAGGAATCTTGTAAATAAACAAGTTCAGGAAGAGCAAAGTAACAAGCATAGGAAGATAAAACAAGTGTAGCTTCAAAAATTTCAGCACATAGAGAGGTGTTTTAGTAAAATGAAAATTTCTACAACCATATTTTCCTCTCTCATAATAATATCCAGTAGCATCATGAGCAAACTCAACAATATAACTATCACATAAAGCATTCTTATCATGAGTCTCATGCATAAAATAATTACTACTCCCAACATAAGCATAGTCATTCTTATTAATTGTAGTGGGAGCAACTTCAACAAAGTAGCTATCAAATATAGGAGGTATATTGTAATCATAATCAAATTTATCCTCCATAACAGGTGGTAACAAAAGACTACTATCATTATAATCATCATAAATAGAAGGCAAAGTATCATCAAAGTAAATTTTCTCCTCAATGCTTGGGGGACTAAAAATATCATGCTCATCAAAGCCAGCTTCCCAAGCTTAGAATTTTCCATAGCATTAGCAACAAATGATGTTCAAAGCATCCATACTAATAACATTCCCATTATCATGCATATAAAGTTCCATGGGTTTTTTAATTCTCTCTTCAAACACATCATGTCCTAATTCAAGATAAAGTCCATAAGATCCCTCATATTTTTGTTGTTTTCCATTATGCCTAACTAGTGTAAACAAGAAACCAAATGCTCTAATTGCAGTAGGCCTAAAGGAAATAGCTTCTTTGTACTTACAATGGCGCTGAAACAGCTAGTAGCCGAGATCCTGAGTGGAGTACCTTTTACCTTTCCTCTCTGGCAACAACGGCGCCATAAAATTAGCTTGATGTCTACGTTCTCCCTCCGTCAATGTTGGGCCTCCAAGTGCAAAGGTTTGTAGAACTGCAGCAAGTTTTTCTCAAGTGGATCACCCAAGGCTTATCGAACTCAGGCAGCAGGTCAGATATCCTCTATGCAACCCTGCAACCACAAAGCAAGAAGTCTCTGTGTCCCCAACACACCAAATAGGTGCACTAGTTCGGCGAAGAGATAGTGAAATACAGTGGTATGAATATATATGAGCAGAGCAACTAGTGCTTTAAAACAGCTTGTCATGTGTAGTTGATGGTATTGCATCGTAGTAACAAGAAACAAGAAACAAGCATAGTAACTCGCGTATTTAGACAAGGCCTAGATTACACTCTCACTAGTGGACACTCAACATTGATCACATAACAGAATAGATAAATGGTCACTCTACACTCTTGTTGGATGATGAACACATTGCGAGGATTACACGAACCCTCAATGCCTGAGTGTTAATAAGCTCCACAATAATGCTCATGTTTACAACCTTAAGTGTAAGATAGATCAAAACGACTAAACCAAGTACTACATAGCATGCACACTGCCACCTTCATGCATATGTAGGAGGAATAGATCACATCAATATTATCATAGCAATAGTTAACTTCAATCTACAAGAGATCATGATCATAGAATCAACCAAGTACTAACACGGTGCACGCACTGTCACCTTTGCACATGCAAGAGGAATAAACTACTTTAATAACACATCACTAGAGTAGCACATAGATAAATTATGATACAAAACACATTATCAATCATCAAGAGATATAAATAAGCACTTCACTACGCCTGTCCAGAGAATAAGTACTTCGTGAAATATAGCCTAAGAGACCCACACGGTGCACACACTGTCACCTTTACACATGTGGACAAGGAGTCTCTGGAGATCACATAAGTAAAACCCACTTGACTAGCATAATGACATCTAGATTACAAGCATCATCATATGAATCTCATCATGTAAGGCAGCTTATGAGATTATTGTATTGAACTACAGAGAGAGATGAACCACATAGCTACCGGTACACCCCCAGCCCGATGGAGAACTACTCCTCCTCATGGGAGCAGCAGCGGTGATGAAGATGGCGTGGAGATGGGGTGACGATGGAGAAGCCTTCCGGGGCACTTCTCCCCGTCTCAGGCGGCCGGGAACGGTAGACTCGCCCCTGCATCTAAGCCACATGACGGCGTGCCTGGAACTTTCCCGTATCGTGCTTCCTCTCTAAGGGCTTTCATGCGGGCTTTATATAGGCGAAGCAAGGGCAGCGTCGGAGGGGCGAAGGGCGACCACACCATAGGGCATGCGAACAAATGTCAGCCAATTGCGCTCATCTCGGGGCCCGCTGTGGCCCCGCTTCCGCGGCTCTCGGGTGTTCTGATGCTTCCGGCAAAATAGGAACCTGGGCGTTGATTTCATTCAATTCCGAGAATATTTCGTTACCAGGATTTCTCAAAACCAAAAACAAATAAAAAATGGAACTGGCACCTCGCATCTTGTTAATAGGTTAGTTCCTAAAATGCACGAATATGACATAAAGTGTGCATAAAACATGTAGGTATCATCAATAAAGTAGCATGGAACATAAGAAATTATCGATACGCTGAGACGATCAGGGAAGCTGCATGCACCACTCAGTGCTAAACACACAAAACTTAGCAAAGGGCGTGATAGTAGTATAATCAAGAATGCGCCATCGATGGGGAATAGTGGCACACCGAAGCTTTTTTCCTAGTAGTGTTAAAGATAGATCGATTCTGGGAGTGGAAGAACTGCCCTTTTGGTTGGCAGGGGTCGTTCAAGGGCCATTCCAAGGGGTGCACAGTGATTCCTGAAGCAGTTGGTTCACATGATACATGGATTTGACACTCATTATTCGGAATGGCCGGCTCACACAATGACAACAATGTGCTGGAACGCTCTCCGGTGTTTGATAGGCTTGCGCACGGTCAGTCCCCTCATGTGGATTTTGAGATCAATGACCACCACTACAACAAAGGGTATTACATTGCCGATGGCATCTATCCACATTGGGCTATGCTTTTGAAGACAATCCGTCATCCCAATTCAGAGGGGAGGCAAGGTTTGCCAAAGAGGAAGAGGCAGCCCAGAAAGATGTCGAGCGGGCGTTTGGTATCCTCCAATCTAGTTGGGCTATTGTCAGAAGTGTGCAAACTCATGTGGAGGTGATGACCGCTTGTGTAATCATTCATAACATGATTGTTGAGATAGAGCGGGATGATTCACTCTTGATAATGAGGGAGGGCCAAGGAGAGTTGGTTACCTCGTGTGGTCCGGCATTATTCCAGACATTCTTCATGCATCATGAAATTCGAGATCTAGTCGTACACAAACTACGACGTATTTGGTCGAACATGTGGCGCATGTAGGCAACAATGTCAAACAACAATGATGAAGAAAATCCGAAGCCTAGAGCATTTGTATCTTTTTTTATTTGAATAATACTTTATCCTTGATTACGTGGACAATGTAGTGTGTAATAAATTTTGAGCATTTGAACTATTTTATATATTTTCTATAATTTATTATGCTTTTATAGTGAATTTACAAGCAAAAAGCTACCGTACAGCGTCGCGACCCAAATCTGCCGCGTTGGGCGCAGCGCGCGACCCAAACGGACGCGCGGCGCGTCCGTCGCCATCCGCCGGCCAAAACAAACGGCCCAAAACGGAGTTTGGCGTCATAGAGATGCCCTTAACAAGCTAGAGTGGCATGTGTATCCGTGTTGGTCCGCGTCGCGGAGTGTCTTTTCTATCTCCGGGGATCGTCGATGCCGACCTCACCGGCGAGCACACACGGAGCAGGAAAGGACGGTGGTCGCGAGCGTCAGGTCACTTTCCTTTGGTAGTTTGGTTGCTGTCGCGGATCTACCACGCTGCTGACTGGCCAGGGACATTTCCAGCGCCCTGCCCAGCACTTCCCTCCCAACAACCGGAACCTGGCCAATAATCACGCGCAAAATATATACCGACGGGCAACATGTTCATTCATCAAAGCACCTTTGAGTTCGCGAGTTCCTATCCATGTTCTTCGTTATGTCGGAATCACCATGGCCTGTACGTAGGAGGTAGGACCGTGTTAGGAGGACAAGTCACAGTGATCCACCTGCACTGCCACAGCAATGTGATTGTCGTGATCAGGCTTACACGACGAACGCCCACGTGGCACACACACGGGGTAATCATCCAAGGCTGAGCCCACATGTCCCCGCGCGGATTGGTGCCTTCTTGTCGCTCAAATCGAGCAATGGTCGAGCTGCCCGGACAAAATATGCACACAGCACACATCGGACTAGTCATAGTGGGGAGTAACATAGAGTAGTAGCATGCACATGTTACTACTATATGTTAGTACCTCTATAGTAGGTAGTAACATATGAGTGATGTCATGCAAAGTTATATTTATTAGATTATAGACTCAGTGTGTGATGTGATGGTAACATAGCTAGTTACCACAACCCTCTCTTTCTTCAATTAATAATTTGTCATGTCACCAAAATGCTTAGTTGGCACTGCATGTAGTACTATGTTACTACCTATGTTACTCCCACTATGAGTAATCTCAACTATGTAATCGAGATGTCGGTTGATTACGACGCAACAAACAAGGCGGGTATTCCACCTAGTGCTGTAGATCTATAGCTCGACGTGAGTATGGACGTTTGAGATCCAAGAGTTGTTCTGAAGAAAGTACTACCTCCGTTCCAAGGAATAAGGCGCCCTCGTTTTACGAGCTTTTTCTTTGACCAAGAATTACTTCAAATAGATAAAGATTGTTTGTATGAAATTAGTATCATTAAAAAGTACTTTTCAAAATGAATCCAATGATACTACATACATATAATATAATTAAGATTTTGTTGCTTAATTTTTATGGTCAAAGTTCGTCTTGGAATGCGTGCGCCTTATTCTTTGAAACAGAGGTAGTACAAGACTACCAGTGGGAGTAAATAGCTAGTAACATCACACACCCCAAAGCATTTTGGTGACATGGCATGGTAATAAATGAAGAAAGAGAGTGAGGTGGTAACTAGCTATGTTACCATAACATCACACTTCCCAATACAAGATGAGTCTACAACCTAATTAATATGGCTTTGCATGACACCAAATATATGTTACTACCCACTATGGAGGTAGTAACATAGAGTAGTAACATGTGCATGTCACTATAACTGGAAAGAGTAATTAGTATACTGTACGAAATGAGTTGACAGAAGCGATGATTCAGAGACACTAATAATGTCTCCTACCGCTCCGCAACATGATCGACGATGCAACTGCTGACCAAACAAGCTGAAGTGGCACATTTAGGGCTCCTTTGATTCAAAGGATTTGCATAGGATTTGTGAAGGATTTGGTTCCTATGGGAAAATTTCCTATACATGTTGTTTGATTCATAGGAACATATCATATAGGAAAAATTCCTATAGGAATCTTGTAGTGCAATTCCTATAGGAAACAAACATTGGCTCATACCTCATGAAAAAATTCCTTTGCTACAATCAAACACATTTCATCTTCCTATAGGATTCAAGTAGACATGCCATTTCAATCCTATACCTTTCCTATTCCTATGTTTTTTCTATCCTTTAAATCAAAGGAGCCCTTACATGTGCACTTGCTTAGGATATCTTCAGCGGACGACCCAAAACGACAACCCATTTGGTCTGTTTTGATTCGTTCTGGTCAGCACCGGACAGGTTATAGTGGTTGTCCTGCCTGACAGGTCAGCACGCATAGTGGCACGATGCATACCGTCCGGGCTAAACATTTGGTCCGCTGACCGTAGACAAACAAATTTGAATGAGGTTTAAAAAGCGCCCGAAAATTCGATAGAAATTTCAGTTATTCAAACATAATTTACATAGAAAACTAAACCCTAGTTTCCAGCGACACCGTCTTCTTCGTCGTTGGAGACGATGTCGACGAACGACGGAGGCGCCCACAGAGTAGGGACCTCTGGCGGCTGTGGCACATACTGCGGCGGATGCGCGTACTATGGCGGAGTGGCGGGCATCGCGTACTGCGGAGGTGGCGAGACCATTTGGCCGTCCCAGGTGGCCTACGGTGGCGCGTGCGGTGGCAGTGGTGGTGGCGGTGGCAGAGTGGAGACGTGCTCCGCCAACAAGGCGGACAGCTAGACTACCTCCTCCAGGCCGGACCGAGACCACTTGGCGTCCTCCTTGGCCTTGGAGAGCTAGCTCCATGGCGGCGACCGTGGCAACATCCTTGTCGTAGTCCTCGAGAAAGAGGAACTCCAGCTTCTTGCAGGAGGCGCCTCGTCCTCCATGTCCTCGTCGTACTCCTCGAGGAAGAGGGCCTCCAGCTTCATAGTCCTCCCCAGGCTAGAAATCATGCGCATTGTGGATCACCCGCCACATCTCGTGCTCCCACGCTAGGAAAGCGCGCCAGAACTCCTCACGCTGGTAGGCGACCTTGTACAGTAGCGTCGGTGGCAGCCGCTGGATGTGGCGGCGCATCTCCTCGCGTATTGGCCATCGTCCGTGGGCGCAGGCGGCACGGGGATCCTCCCCCTATTCAGATGCCACCGATATGGCAGGGAGACATCGAGGTGGTGGCAGGGGTCGCCCTGCGCCCACCGTCTCCATGCCTCGTGCAACGACACGTAGCGCCTGTTGCGCCCGATTGCTGCAGAGGAGGCGGGAGTGCCGCGGCTTGAGGCCCGACGAAGTGTTCCTCCTGTGGGGTGCGGTGGCAGATTGTGGGCGCGCGCAGGGTTGCGCCGAGGCGAAGAATCCTGACAGCAGCGGCGTCGGCCAGACGAGGACCCCGCCTCGTGGTCGTTGGCGGTCCGCTTGAGCCAGTTGGGCATCTTCATCGCCGGCGAGAGTGGACGGTGATGGCTTGCAGGCAATGGCTTGGGAGTTGGGCCGTGGGAGCGGGGGAGGAGATGCGGGCATAGGGATCGGTTTAAGTACCCTGGCCATCAATGCCGATGCAGGCACACGTAGCTTCCAACGGCATCAGCTTCAATGTCGTTTGCAGGAGCTGAGTTGGCGGTCGTAGTAGTCAGCGAAGGCTTTGACGGCCAAAGCTGTTGTCGCCGGTCAGCCTTTTGACGTCGAGTCGCTTCCAAGCGGGCGCGCGGCACGCGCCGATGGACATGCAGCGTCCACCCAGACGCGGATCGATGTGTTTGAATTGTCCCAAGCGTGCACCCGTTCCGCCTATCCACACGGACCAATCCGAACAAGGCAGCACTTAATTTTTTTTTGAACAAGAGGCAGCACTTAATGGATCGCCCGCCCGGAGATGTCCTTAGAGCATCCCAGCCGTTGGAGGCCCCCGGGCACAATCCGGATAAAAATTGATCCGGATTGGACGTATTTTTGGCCTGGGGAGCAACGATTTTCCAGCCTTTTTCTCCCACATGGTCGCCCAGTTTTTGGCTAATCTCACTGACACGCGGGCCAGAGCGCGGAGTTTGCTCCATCCGGAGTCCCCGGCAGCACCCCGGGAAACCGAGGATGGCCTGGGGAGTCCGGACGGATTTAGACGTAAATCCGGACGAAAACGAGAAGCTGGGACGTGGCTGGGCCGTTTTCGTCCATCCAGACGAAAAAAAGGATCGTGGAAGCGTTCGTGAGGAGACGAGTGGAGATGCTCTTAGGTACCGCCAAGCCTAGCTATCTGCCCATGCATCTCCGTTCCTTCCTGTCGAGCCTTGCGACTGAGAGGTTTCCCTTCCCACGTCCAGCAGCTTTCTCAGCACATGTATCACGCATTCACGCTACGATCCAGCAGCTTCTCCGCGCGAGAAAAGTTTCAGAGAACACTGTAGAAAACACATCTCCTTTAAAATGATCGGATATTCGTTTGCAATTCCCAAATGTACATGTCGCCGCTCGCCAAAGCCGCCGTACGAAGATTTCCGATCTCCCACGATGTTGCGGTGACGTCCATCGACGATGATCCAACCGAGATCTTTTTCGCCGTCCCGCGGTCCCGGCCATCCTCCGCTTCGCTGTCGACGAGTGCAGGCATCGGCGTCCTCCTCCCGTAATTCCAGGCCTCACTGGCCAGTCATAATTTACCTGGATACAAAACCGTCTGCCTGCCCAATGAATCGATCGAAAGATGCTTATGGGCCACTCGTTGTAGACAAAGGTTAGCTACACTGCAAACGTACGTGGACATGGGACATGGCAGCTCCTGCGATTGCTCGTGCTACAACGTCGTGCTCCTGGCCGATCGATACGCATGCCGACAATGTCGATAAGGACGAAACGAAGTGAAGGGATACAACCACACGACGACGCAACAACACCGATTCTGTTTCTCTCCACGGTATATCCGTATATGCGTTGCGGCAAAGAAATGTGACGTGCGACGAACTCTTCTTCGGAAGAATTATCCCTCGAAATAATGGTTGGAAGGAGAAGCAGTTATCTGTTGATCAAACGAAATCCCGCTGAAGGCACTGGCCCAAGCCATTCCTCATTATGCAATAGCAGTCTTCTAAATTATGAAAAAGACTGTGTACGAGTATGATGGATGCTATATCGGAATTCTCAATTCTCGTCAGTTCGCGTGGTGAAAGCTTTGTTATCCAAAGAAAGGAGATATGGGTTTGGGTGTTTTCTACTCTTTTGACTCTTCTATGTCAGCAAAACACGCCAGGAGACTTATTAATGACCCGGAGTCCCTTTTTGCAAGAGTTCTACCTTCGGGCTCCTTTGATTTAAATGATAGAAAAAGTATAGGAATAGAAAAAGGCATATAATTGGAATGGTATGTCTACTTGAATCCTATAGCATATGAAGTGTGTTTGATTGTAGCAAAGGGATTTTTTCAAGAGGTAGGAGCCAATGTTTTTTCCAATAGGAATTACACTACAAGATTTTTATAGGAATTTTTCCTATAGGATATGTTCCTATGAATCAAACAACGTGTATAGAAAATTTTCTCATAGGAACTAAATCCTACACAATTCCTATGCAAATCCTATGAATCAAATGAGCCCTTCTTCTTTTTCGAAATGGGAGCATAGCCCCAGCCTCGCATCTAAATGATGAACACATCTTTTTTTATTAGATTATTCACAAAGCCTTACAAGAAAGATACAAAGATCAACTCGAAGCTACCTTTCTAGAGACAACTCGCTATACCTACAAGTGTGATGAAGGGGGTGACCATGAACAGGGCCAATACCCCTGACAATACACCAACGCACATCATCTAAACCAAATGCTTTCCCAAGTCACCCATTGGCGGGTGAGAAGTACAATAAGTCAAGCAGATCCTCAGCGCACGCCATTGCACAAATTGCTATCTCCGTCTTCCTCAAACCCATCTCCAAGATGGATCATCGCATTGACCTTGCCAGACGTGTCATCGATGCCGCCACTATGCCAGATGACATCACCATCCCGCGCGCGTCTATCACACTGCGTACGTCTCCGAGACACCACTGCACCATGCCGTCGAGACTCGACGACGCCGACGCAGCAAAAGCACACCGCTCCACCTCAGCACCACCACCATTCGTTATCTGCTCCAAAAACAATCCCCCCAACAGGTAGAACGGCGCTGCACGCCACCATCGTCCGATCCGGGAGACCCGGGTCTAGGATTTCCCCCGAAGAAGCCCAGGCAAAAAGGATGCGAACTACAGAGACAATGCCTTCAGCAAGGTAACGACGAACATGTGTCGCCATCGTTCGCCATGACCGAAGTCGGGGCCGGCTTTCACCGGCAGCCACGCCTCGCCGTCGGGATCTAGACGACGGATCGCGAGATCCGCCGAAGCTAGCCACAAATTAAACTAGCCGATCTCCTCCGGCGAAAGAGAAGACCACCACCGTCGTGCCTAGAGTAGATACTGCAGGTGACATGGGCATACCCTTTGGGTACCCATTATTAGTATACCTGGCTCGGCCCAATATGGAGAAGACCCAATATGGAGAAGGCCTAACAAGGCAACCCGAAGAAGTAGTCGACTAGACTCTTGTAAAACCCTAGGCTCGTTGATATAATGCTGCCAGGGCACCCAAAGAAAGGGGCCAACAGATAGACAATATAGCTCCATGGCGGCACCGTAAACATACTTATCATCATATAATGGTTGCTACAGCACGTAGGGATCCTCCACCGAGGGGACCCGAAGCTGTACGTCGCCTAATCTCGTCCCCTAATCTCCATCGTCTCTCCCGAAACCCAAGTCTACAATACGTAGGCATTGGCGAGGTGATCCCTCGTCAATTGGCGCCGTCTGTGGGAATCGCGGCGACTGGATTTCATTATCCGGGCGGGTTCCATCATCATCTTCATCAACTACGTTCAAATCGCATCTGAGCACAAGGACCTAAGAGTCGTCGTTCCATCGATCGGTCTCATCCGATACAATCAAATCAAGATCAGGGTATGGACTCCCGTGCACAGTCTGGGATCGGCGGGGCAACGCGTGTCCAGCCAGCACTACAGACGATTCCTTTCGAGTTCGGACTGCTTTGATCAATCAGGTGATATCTATCTAATTTGTATTTTTGGCTTTCAATCTCTTTGAAGTCTGGTTGCCAGCTTCCTTTTTTTTGACCAATCGCAAGGACTAAGGATGGTCCGATCCATATAAACAATAAACATGCCCACATGCACACGCGCGGGCACGCGCATTTTTTTTCTTTTTGTTTGTTCTGTCTCAGTTTGATTTAGGCTGCAAACTAATTCTTTAAGTGCATATGCTCATGCGAGATACGATCAAGAAGACCTAACTCGCCTGAATTTGAGATATGTGATTGGTTAACTGCTGCATCTACGAGGATCAGGTGAAACTCGCTCATCGTGAATTCGCTAGCGTTGGCGCACTTGCCATCATGGATCTGCCGTCATGAATTTATCATCCGACACAAGGACTACCAGATCGGAATAAGCTCCGACGACTTTGCTATGTTGATCCCGTTCACCAGCGCACGCTCGCCTCGCTCGGGGGCTCGCCCGCCGCGAACTCGACGATTCACTCCTCTATGCCGATTACTTCGGCTAAATGCAGCACGGCTCCACTTCATCGGTTGCGTCCACTTCGTCGACTGCGTCTGAGGCACGACTTGCGTCCATATCGGCTTCGCCGCACTCGATAAAAGGCTAAGTTTTCCTTTTTCTCCAAGATTCAATTATTTATTTTCATATCCGAATACTGGGGCTATGCCATTATTATATTACAAATTCACTCAACACTGGAGTACGCCATTACTTGCGTTACCCCAAATATACTCGGTTACCTCGGTGATTTTCTTTCTTCGGTTCCGATACCGCCGCTGGAATTATTTTCTCACTTAGTGGATTTATCTTCTCCTCTGGAATTATTTTCTTCGATTTAGGATTTATCTTCCTCTCTGCTGGATTTATTTTCTTCTGCTTTGATTGGTTTTCTTCTGGTTATTATTGCTTCATTCTTATACAATATTACCCGATGGTTTCCGGTCAATGGATTCATCTTCTATGGTTAATACTGGAACTATTTTCTTCGGTCAATGGATTCATCCTTATGATATTAATGGATTCATCTTTATGGTTATTACGGATTCTTCTGATCAATGGATTCATCCTATGATATCGCCGGATTCGTTTCAATATATGATTCATATTTGATGGTGTAATCTTTAATATGGATTCATCTCAAGTACTTCATCTCGTACTTCATATTCGCAGTATTTCATCCTTAATGGCCTTCTTTCGGCGATAATACTCGGGTTTGACAATGACTACGTCCCGAGTAACAACTCGTGACACGGTGTCTAAGCAACAATAATGACATCACCTAGCATTACTGGAGGCTCGGATAGTTCTTCCTCACACAACATGGAGGCATTTATTTTCGCTATTTGGTGGTTCTATTTCGCCTCACTTCTCCGCTCCGACTTCATCACCGACCTGCCCAATAAGCTGGGATTCCTTTGTTTTACATAAAGTTAATTATTATTATTTTCATTGCATTCCCACACTTTCGGGGCGCCATATTTTTCACTATACATCTCAAAGTTGGTAAAAAGAAGAACTGTGTTTACAAAAATTGTCTTCATGAGAGAACCCGACGAAATCCTCAGAGAGGACCTGACAAAATCTTGGGAGGACCCGAAGAAATCTTCAAAGAGGAACCCTGAAGTAATCTTCGGGGAGGAACTCCTAATGAATCTTGAGAGAACCAAGAATTTGTCTTCAAGAGAGAACCCTCGAAGAATTTGCCTCAATGAGGTCCCGAAGAATAATTATTTTCAAGGAGGTCCCGAAAATTATCTTCAAGGAGGTCCCAAAAAATATTCAATGAGGTCACTAAAAATACCAAGAAGGTCTCTTGCAATATTCTCAAGATATCCCAAGAATTATCTCAACAAGGACTCCAAGAATTGTCTCAAGGAGGACCCGAAGAAATTTTCTTCAAGAAAGAACTCGTCAGAATTTTCACTAAGGAGAAAAAGAGAGATGGACAATTCAACCATTGGCCTGCCATATTCCCGAGCAAGAGCATCGATGATGAACCCGACAATATAGAAGAATCTAATATTCGGCTGTCTCATCACTGAGAAAATATATAGCCTGTGAAATGGGTCATTACACTGCACTTAACAAGGCATTTGGACATATCTTCGAGCGCTTAAAAGTCGCCAATAATCTCTGAATGCCTAAAACTCTCAAGGTAAGACCCCAGATCCGTTCTGAGCTGCGTGGCACCGTCTCTCCGACGTCGGTTTGCTACTTTTTCCGTACCAACGATACGAAGAAAATCCTAACTAATGCCAAGTAGGAATTGGAGCAAAAAGCCGATGTGGACTGGACTGGCCGTAATGGTAAGACTCATGTGCACTCCGTCGAAAGGCCACCAAAGATCTCTGGATCATGTCCAGGGACGTGATCTGAAGTAGGTTTATGATTGCCATCAGAGCGCTTAACTAGTACCATCCGCTGCATGAACTAGCCCCCAATTACCGTTATCCCTCTGTACAATATAGATAAGGATGTCAAATAAAAATAGCAATGACCTGGAGTCAACAAGAGGGGCTGGCGCCAAGAAATATAGTCAAGTTTTATATCGGTAGTATAAATTGAGCTCATGCCTAGGTGCAAGCACCGCCCATAGGTTTCAGTTACCTATCGAGAGTCTGTTCACTCCTCCGAGCAGATACAAGAAAGAGGGAAAATTGTGGTGTGTCATTAAAGTGTTGAGCCTACACCCAAGTAAACACTTGGCCGTAGCCTCTGGGCTTCCCATCGGGATGCTGGGTCGCGCACCCGGCTAGAAATATAACTGACAATATCTACGGCAATTGTGTTTAGGACCAACTCGATTCCCACGACTCGAGTGAGCCTACTCCCATCCGGAGCACATGGATTTCATCAAGTCTTGCCTAGGAATAAGTTCTTCATCGAGTAGTACAACTGGGTCCATGCCCAAGTGCAAGCACTTGCCCATAGACTCAAGGGCTACTCCCATCGGGAGGTTGTTCGTGTTGGATGCGCGTAGATGTACACGTCTCATGGGGAACCTAAGAGGAAGTTATGATGCGACAAAGGGCAAAGCCCTCAGAAAGAAACCAAGGCTTAACCGAACCAGTAGGGAGCCAAGAAGCACGTGAAGTTGATGGTGGCGAAATGTGATGCGGCGCAACAACAGGGATTCCGGCGCCAACGTGGAACCTGCACAACAAAACCAAAGTACTTTGCCCCAACGAAACAATGCTGTAATAAAGGATTAACCGTATTATGTGGAAGATGATTGTTTGCGAAGAAAACAAAAAAGAAAGTAAAACAAGAGATTGTATGCGATGTAAAGAATAGGACCGGGTCCATGGGCTCACTAGAGGTAACTTCCCGATAAGATAAAAGTGCATGTTATGAACAAATTACAATGCAAGAATTGACAAATAGGAAGGGGCATAACAATGCATAATGATGCTATATCATATGAGATTGGAACTATTTAACACTGCAAGTACATAGACCTCATCCAACCGCATCTATGCCTAAAAAGTCCACCTTCAAAGTTATCATCCGAACCCCACCGCATTGTTGTAAACAATACATAATTGCATTAAGTATGGTGCTGTAATGTAATCGACAACTACATCCTTAGACATAGAATCAATGTTTTATCCCTAGTGGGCAACAGCACATCACAACCTTAGAACTTTCATTCACCCCCTGTGTCAATGAAGGCATGAACCCACTTTAGCATAAATACTCTCTTGGAGTTAAGAGCAAAAACTGGGCTAGAGCCTCTACTAAGCACTGAAGTAGCATGCATCATAAACAACACATAAACAATAGACTGATACCATAACATAGTATTCTCTATCCACCGGATCCCGACAAACCATATAGAATTACGTATAGATGATCTTGATCATGTAGCAGCTCACAAGATCCAACAATGAAGCACAATTAGGAGAAGACGAATATCTAGCTACACCTATGGACCCATAGTCCAGGGTGAACTACTCACTCATCACTCCCAGGCGATCATGGCGATGAAGAGTCCTCCGGGAGATGAATCCCTCTCCGGGCAGGTGCTGCAGGTGATCTCCTAATCCCCGAGATAGGATTACATGGCGTCTTCCGAAGGTTTTCCGATCGTGGCTCTCTTGGACCGGGGTTTTACAGAAGCTTTATAGGCTGGTGGGTTAAAGTCAGAGTGATCAGGGCTCAGTGATGTCACGCGCTGTGGCCTCGGGTCGTCGTCATCCGGGCCACCTCGTGGCCCCACTTCGACCCCCGGTCTTCCGAAGCTTCTGCAAAAATAGGACCTGAAGATTTCATTTACCCGAGAATATTTCACATTAGGATTTCAAACCAAAAATGTTAGAAACAGCAACCAGCTCTTCTACATCTTGTTAATAGGTTAGTTCCAGAAAATGTGTAAACATATATATAATGTGCATAAAACATGTAGGTATCATCAATAAAGTAGCATGGAACATAAGAAATTATCGTTACGTTGGAGACGTATCAGCATCCCCAAGCTTAGTTCGCTCGTCCCGAGCAGGTAAAACGATAACAAAGATAATTTCCGAAGTGACATGCCATCATAATCTTGATCATACTATTGTAAACATATGTAATGAATGCAACGATCAAAACAATGGTAAATGACATGAGTAAACAAGTGAATCATATGACAAAGACTTTCATGAATAGTACTTCAAGACAAGCATCAATAAGTCTTGCATAAGATAACTCATAAAGCAATAAATCAAAGTAAAGGTATTGAAGCAACACAAAGGAAGATTTCAGCGGTTGCTTTCAACTTTAAACATGTATATCTCATGGATATTGTCAACATAAAGTAATATAACAAGTGCAATATGCAAGTATGTAGGAATCAATGCATAGTTCACACAAGTGTTTGCATCTTAAGGTGGAGAGAGAGGTAAACTGACTCAACAATAAAATTAAAAGAAAGGTCCTTCAAAGAGGAAAGCATCGATTGCTATATTTGTGCTAGAGCTTTTATTTTGAAAACATGAAACAATTTTTGTCAATCGTAGTAATAAAGCATATGAGTTATGTAAATTATATCTTACAAGTTGCAAGCCTCATGCATAGTATACTAATAGTGCCCGCACCTTGTCCTACTTAGCTTGGACTCACTGATCTTTGCAATGCCATGTTTCAACCAAGTGTCACAAAGGGGTACCTCCATGTCACCTGTTACAGTCTAAGGAGAAAGCTCGCATTTTGGATTTCTCGCTTTGATTATTCTCAACTTTTCTGTACATCCATACCCGGGACAACATGGACAACAGACAATGGACTCCTCTTTAATGTATAAGCATGTAGCAATAATTATTATTCTCATATGAGATTGAGGATATATGTCCAAACTGAAACTTCAACCATGATTCATGGCTTTAGTTAGCGGCCCAATGTCTTTCTCTAACAATATGTATGCTCCAACCATTAAGGTGGTAGATCCTTTAGGACAAGATCGACATGCATAGCAACTCACAAGGATATTCAACAAAGAATATTGACATGCCTCTGCATATTGGTTACTTTACTAACAGCAACTTAATAAGAGATAAAGTGCATAAGTACATATTCACTACTACGATAGTTTCTAAGGCTATTTTGTCCCATGAGCTATATATTGCAAAATAAATGATGGAATTTTTAAAGGTAGCACTCAAGCAATTTACTTTGAATGGCGGAGAAATACCATGTAGTAGGTAAGGATGGTGCTTGTAACTCACACGTTCGTTGGGAACCCCAAGAGGAAGGTATGATGAGCACAGCAGCAAGTTTTCCCTCAGAAAGAAACCAAGGTTTATAGAACCAGGAGGAGCCAAGAAGCACGTTGAAGGTTGATGGTGGCGAAATGTAGTGCGGCGCAACACTGTGAAACCGGCGCCAACGTGGAATCTGCACAACAAATCCAAAGTACTTTGCCCCAACGAAATGTTGAGGTTGTCAATCTCACCGGCTTGTCGAAAAAAAAGGTAAGCGATTTAGGGAAGATGATTGTTTGCAAGAAAACGTAAAACAAGTTGCAGAGATTGTATGCTATGTAAAGAATAGGACCTGGGTCCACAGCTCACTAGAGGTGTCTCTCCCATAAGATAAAGCATGTTGGGTG